>JAXCHO010000853.1:0-59351 GCA_036630365.1 Acanthiza pusilla
CCCATTTTTCGGGGGGGGGGTGACACCCCCCTCCCCCTATCCCATTTTCAGGGTGTCACTCCCCCCTGACCCTGTCCCATTTTTGGGGTGTCACCCCCTCCCCCTATCCCATTTTTGGGGTGTCACTCCCCCCTCCCCCTGACCATTTTCGGGGTGTCACTCCCCTCCCCCTGACCATTTTCGGGGTGTCACTCCCCCCTGACCCTGTCCCATTTTCGGGGTGTCACTCCCCCCTCCCCCTGACCATTTTCGGGGTGTCACTCCCCCCTGACCCTGTCCCATTTTTGGGGTGTCACTCCCCCCTCCCCCTGTCCCATTTTTGGGGTGTCACTCCCCCCTGACCCTATCCCATTTTCGGGGTGTCACCCCCCTCCCCCTGACCACTTTCAGGGTGTCACCCCCTCCCCTGACCATTTTCGGGGTGTCACCCCCCTCCCCCTGTCCCATTTTTGGGGTGTCACTCCCCTCCCCCTGACCCTGTCCCATTTTCGGGGTGTCACCCCCTCCCCTGACCGTTCCGGGGTCCCCAGGTGATCGTGGAGAACGGCGAGCTCATCATGGGCATCCTCTGCAAGAAGTCCTTGGGCACCTCGGCAGGCTCGCTGGTGCACATCTCCTACCTGGAGATGGGACACGACACCACGCGCCTCTTCTACTCCAACATCCAGACCGTCATCAACAACTGGCTGCTCATCGAGGTGGTGAGGGGCCTGGTGGCTTCTGGTGGCATCAGGCAGGGGTTTGGGGACATGGGGACCTTCTTGGGGACCTTCTCAGGTCTTGGCTTTGATGGATCTGAAGTGTCCCTGGGGCTCCTGGACCTCATTTTGGAGGTCTTGGTGGGTCTCAGGTGTCTTTGGAGCTCCTTTTTGGAGATCCTGGGGGGCTTCTGGGGGTTTGGGACCTCTTGTGGTGGCATCAGACAGGGGTTTGGGGACATGGGGACCTTCTTGGGGACCTTGTCAGGTCTTGGTCTGGTGGGTCTCGAGTGTTCCTGGGGCTCCTGAATGTCATTTCTGAGGTCTCAGTGGTTCTTGGAGTTCCTTTTTTGGGCTGTGGGGTCCTGGGGGGCTTCAGGGAGGTCCTGGGGGGCTTCTGGTGGCATCACACGGGGGTTTGGGGACATGGGGACCTTCTGAGAGACCTTCTCAGCTCTTGGTCTCATGGGTCTCCAGTGTCCCTGGGGCTCCTAGATGTCATTCTTGAGGTTTTTGTGGGTCTTGGAGTTCCTTTTTTGGGCTCTTGGGGGTCCTGGGGGGCTTCTGGTGGCATCACACAGGGGTTTGGGGACATGGGGACCTTCTCGGGGACCTTCTCAGCTCTTGGTCTGGTGGGTCTCGAGTGTTCCTGGGGCTCCTGAATGTCATTTCTGAGGTCTCAGTGGTTCTTGGAGCTCCTTTTTTGGTGGTTCAGAGGGTCCATAGGGGCTGGGACCTCTTCTGCTGGCATCACACAGGGGTTTGGGGACATGGGGACCTTCTGAGGGACCTTCTCAGGTCTTGGTCTGGTGGGTCTCCAGTGTTCCTGGGGCTCCTAGATGTCATTCTTGACGTTTTTGTGGGTCTTGGAGCTCCTTTTTTGGGCTCTGGGGTCCTGGGGGCTTCAGGGAGGTCCTGGGGGCTTCTGGTGGCATCACACAGGGCTTTGGGGACATGGGGACCTTCTTGGGGACCTTCTCAGCTCTTGGTCTCATGGGTCTCGAGTGTTCCTGGGGCTCCTGAATGTCATTTCTGAGGCCTCAGTGGTTCTTGGAGTTCCTTTTTTGGGGACTGAGGGTCCATGGGGGGCTGGGACCTCTTCTGGTGGCATCACACAGGGCTTTGGGGACATGGGGACCTTCTTGGGGACCTTCTCAGCTCTTGGTCTCGTGGGTCTCCAGTGTCCCTGGGGCTTCTGGATATCGTTCTTGAGGTCTTCGTGGTTCTTGGAGTTCCTTTCTTGGGGTCTTGGGGGCCTTGGGGGGCTTCTGATGGCATCAGACAGGGCTTTGGGGACATGGGGACCTTCTGAGAGACCTTCTCAGCTCTTGGTCTGGTGGGTCTTGAGTGTTCCTGGAGCTTTTGGACCTCATTTTTGAGCTCTCAGTGGTTCTTGGAGCTCCTTTTTTGGGCTGTGGGGTCCTGGGGGGCTTCAGGGAGGTCCTGGGGGGCTTCTGGTGGCATCAGGCAGGGGTTTGGGGACATGGGGACCTTCTGAGGGACCTTCTCAGCTCTTGGTCTGGTAGGTCTTGAGTGTTCCTGAGGCTCCTGGACCTCATTTTGGAGGTCTTGGTGGGTCTCAGGTGTCTTTGGAGCTCCTTTTTGGTGATCCTGGGGGTCCTGGGGGGCTTCTGGGGGTTTGGGACCTCTTGTGGTGGCATCAGACAGGGGTTTGGGGACATGGGGACCTTCTTGGGGACCTTCTCAGGTCTTGGTCTCGTGGGTCTCCAGTGTCCCTGGAGCTCCTGGACTTTGTTCTCGAGGTCTCAGTGGTTCTTGGAGCTCCTTTTTTGGGGTCTTGGGGGGCCTGGGGGCTCTGGGGGGCTTCTGGTGGCATCAGACAGGGGTTTGGGGACATGGGGACCTTCTGAGGGACCTTCCCAGGTCTTGGTCTGATGGGTCTCGAGTGTTCCTGGGGCTCCTGAATGTCATTTCTGAGGTCTCAGTGGTTCTTGGAGTTCCTTTTTTGGTGGTTCGGAGGGTCCATAGGGGCTGGGACCTCTTGTGGTGGCATCAGGCAGGGGTTTGGGGACATGGGGACGTTCTGAGGGACCTTCCCAGGTCTTGGTCTCGTGGGTCTCCAGTGTCCCTGGGGCTCCTGGACTTCGTTCTTGAGGTCTTGATGGTTCTTGGAGCTCCTTTTTTGGGGACTGAGGGTCCGTGGGGGGCTGGGACCTCTTCTGGTGGCATCATACAGGGGTTTGGGGACATGGGGACCTTCTGAGGGACCTTCTCAGCTCTTGGCCTGGTGGGTCTCCAGTGTTCCTGGGGCTCCTAGATGTCATTCTTGAGGTTTTTGTGGGTCTTGGAGTTTCTTTTTTGGGGTCTTGGGGATCCTGGGGGCTTCTGGTGGCATCAAACAGGGGTTTGGGGACATGGGGACCTTCTGAGGGACCTTGTCAGGTCTTGGTCTGGTGGGTCTCCAGTGTTCCTGGAGCTTTTGGACCTCATTTTTGAGCTCTCAGTGGTTCTTGGAGCTCCTTTTTTGGGCTTTGGGGTCCTGGGGGGCTTCAGGGGGTCCTGGGGGGCTTCTGGTGGCATCAGGCAGGGGTTTGGGGACATGGGGACCTTCTTGGGGACCTTCTCAGCTCTTGGTCTGGTGGCTCTCGAGTGTCCCTGGGGCTTCTGAATGTGACTTTTTGGGGTCAGTTTTTGGGGTCAGTTTTTGGGGTCTCTTGGGTCGGTTTTGGGGTTTTTGGCGTCAGATTTTGGGGTTTTTGGGGTGGGTTTTTGGGGTTTTTGGTGTCGGTTTTTGGGGTGCGTTTTTGGTGTTTTCAGGGTTAGTTTTTGGGGTTTTTGGTGTTTTTGGAGTCGGTTTTTGGGGTCAGTTTTGGGGGTTTTTGGGGTCGGTTTTGGGGTTTTTGAGGTCAGTTTTTGGGGTGGGTTTTCATGGTTGGTTTTTGGGGTCAGTTTTTGGTGTTAGTTTTTGGGGTTGGTTTTTGGGGTTTTTGGGGTCGGTGTTTGGGATCAGTTTTTGGGGTCAGTTTTTGGAGTTTTTGGGGTCGGTTTTTGGGGTTCGTTTCTGGGATAGGTTTTTGGGTTTTTTGGCATCGGTTTTTGGGGTCAGTTTTTGGGGTCAGTGTTTGGGGTTTTTGGGGTCACTTTTGGGGGTTTTTGGGGTCACTTTTTGTGGTTTTTGGGGTCAGTGTTTGGGGCATTTTTGGGGCTTTTGGTGTCACTTTTTGGGGTTTCGGGGTTGGTTTTTGGGGTCAGTTTTTGGCCTTTTGCGGGGTGGGTTTTTGGGGTGGGTTTTGGGGGTTTTTGGGGTAACTTTTGGGGGTTTTTGGGGTCAGTTTTTGGATTTGGGGTGACCCTGCCCCCAAATGTCCCCCAGGTCACACCATCGGCATCGGGGACTCCATCGCCGACGCCAAGACCTACCAGGACATCCAGAACACCATCAAGAAGGCCAAGCAGGATGTGATCGAGGTGAGATTTGGGGCAATTTTTGAGATTTTGGGACAATTTTTGGGATTTGGGGGCATTGTCTGAAATTTGGGGCAATTTTGTGGATTTTGGGGTGTTTCCCAGGATTTTAGGAATTTTTTTTTTTTAATTTTGGGGGCATTTTGTTTCGATTTTGTGGCTTTTTTTTTTTTGTGTGGCATTTTTTTATTTTGGGGCATTTCTTTTTTGATTTTGGATTATTTTTTGTGATTTTGGGGCATTTCCTGGGATTTAGGGGCATTTTTTTTGGGATTTGGGGCATTTTTTTGGGATTTTTTGGTGTTTCCTGCAATTTTGGGTATTTCCCAGTATTTTGGGGCTTTTTTTTAAATATTTTTGGGCCTTTTCCTCTGACTTTGGGATATTTCTTGTGATTTTGGAGCATTTCCTGCAATTTTGGGCCATTTCCTGCAATTTTGGGGCGTTTTGGGGAATTTTGGGGCATTTTTCGGGAATTTTGGGGCATTTTGGGGGGGATTTTGGTGTATTTTTTGGGATTCTGGGGCACTTTTTTAAATTTTGGAGAAATTTTTATTTTGGGGTGTTTCCCGGGATTTTGGGCCATTTCCCAGGGGCATTTTTTGGGATTTTGGGGTATTTTTTTTTTTTTATTTTGGGGCATTTTCTGGGATTTTGGGGCATTTTCTGGGATTTTGGGGCATTTCCCAGAATTTTTTTGAGGAATCCCACCCCTGACCATTTTTGGGGTGACTTTCGGGGTCTCAGGACCACCTCAGCTCCTTCCCAGGAGGTGCCACCACTCCCAACCCCCATGAGATATTTTGAGGAACCTTCCAGAATTTTGAGGAACCCTCAAAAATGTCACAGAACTTTAGGGAATTTCACCGAACTTTCAGGAATTTCACTGAACTTTTAGGAATTTCACAGAACTTTTTTCAAAAATTCGGGATTTTTTGGGGGGATCCCACCCCAAATCCCACCCCTGACCATTTTGGGGGTGACTTTTGGGGTCTCAAGACCACCTCAAGCTCTTCCCAGGAGGTCCCACCACTCCCAACCCCCATGAGATATTTTGAGTAACTCCCAAGAATTTCACAGAAATTCCAGCAATTTCACAGAACTTTTTTAGGAATTTTGAGGTTTTTTGGGTTTTTGGGGTCTCAGGACCACCACCTCAGCTCCTTCCCAGAAGGTCCCACCACTCCCAACCCCCCTGAGATATTTTGAGGAACCTTCCGGAATTTTGAGGAACCTTCAAAAATGTCAGAGAACTTTAGGGAATTTCACAGAACTCTCAAGAATTTCCCAGAACTTTCAGGAATTCGGGATTTTTTTGGGGATCCCACCCCAAATCCCACCCCTGACCATTTTTGGGGGTGACTTTCGGGGTCTCCAGGTGATCGAGAAGGCTCACAACAACGAGCTGGAGCCCACGCCGGGGAACACCCTGCGGCAAACCTTCGAGAACCAGGTGAACAGAATCCTCAACGACGCCCGCGACAAGACAGGCTCGTCCGCCCAGAAATCGCTCTCCGAGTACAACAACTTCAAATCCATGGTGGTCTCGGGCGCCAAGGGCTCCAAGATCAACATCTCCCAGGTTCGGGGTCTCCAAAAGATCTTGGGGGGCTCCTGGTGGGGCTTGGGGAGGATCTCAGGGGGGTTTGGGGATGTTCCTGTGGAGTTTTTTGGGATTTTTTTGGATTTTTCTGAGGTGGTCTCGGGCGCCAAGGGCTCCAAGATCAACATCTCCCAGGTTTGGGGTCTCCTCAGGGTTTTGGGGAGGTTCCTGGGGAGTTTTTTTGGGATTTTTTTGGATTTTCTTGAGGTTCTGAGGTGGTTTTGGGCACCAGGAGGTCCAAGATCAACATCTCCCAGGTTCGGGGTCTCCTCAGGGTTTTGGGGGAGCTCTGGGTGGCGTTTGGGAGGTTCCTGGAGGATCTCAGGGGGGGTTGGGGAGGTTCCTGTGGAGTTTTTTTTGGAATTTTCTTGAGGTTCTGAGGTGGTCTCGGGGGCCAAGGGCTCCAAGATCAACATCTCCCAGGTTCGGGGGCTCCTCAGGGTTTTGGGGAGGTTCCTGGGGAGTTTTTTGGGGATTTTTTGGGGTTTTTTTTGGGTTCTGAGGTGGTTTTGGGCTCCAGGAGGTCCAAGATCAACATCTCCCAGGTTTGGAGTCTCCTCAGGGTCTTGGGGAGGTTCCTGGGGAGTTTTTTGGGATTTTTTTTTTATTTTCTTGGGGTTCTGAGGTGGTTTTGGGCACCAGCAGGTCCAAGATGAACATCTCTCAGGTTCAGGGTCTCCTCAGGGTCTTGGGGTCATTCCTGGAGGATCTCAGGGGGGTTTGGGGAGGTTCCTGGGGAGTTTTTTGGGATTTTTTTGGATTTTCCTGAGGTTCTGAGGTGGTTTTGGGCACCAGGGGGTCCAAAATTGTCATTTCTCGGGTTCGGGGTCTCCTCAGGGTTTTGGGGAGGTTCCTGTGGAGTTTTTTGGGATTTTTTTGGATTTTCCTGAGGTTCTGAGATGGTTTTGGGCACCAGGAGGTCCAAGATCAACATCTCCCAGGTTCGGGGGCTCCTCGGGGTTTTGGGGAGGTTCCTGTGGAGTTTTTTTGGGATTTTTTGGGGTTTTTTTTGGGTTCTGAGGTGGTTTTGGGCACCAGGAGGTCCAAGATCAAAATCTCTCAGGTTCAGGGTCTCCTGAGGGTCTTGGGGGTCTCCTCAGGGTTTTGGGGAGGTTCCTGTGGAGTTTTTTTGGGATTTTTTTGGATTTTCTTGAGGTTCTGAGGTGGTCTCGGGGGCCAAGGGCTCCAAGATCAACATCTCCCAGGTTCGGGGGCTCCTCAGGGTTTTGGGGAGGTTCCTGGGGAGTTTTTGGGGATTTTTTTGGATTTTCCTGAGGTTCTGAGGTGGTTTTGGGCACCAGGAGGTCCAAGATGGACATTTCCCAGGTTCGGGGTCTCCAAGAGATCTTGGGGGGCTCCTGGTGGGGCTTGGGGAGGATCTCAGGGGGGTTTGGGGATGTTCCTGGGGAGTTTTTTGGGATTTTTTTGGATTTCCCTGAGGTTCTGAGGTGGTCTCGGGCGCCAAGGGCTCCAAGATCAACATCTCCCAGGTTCGGGGGCTCCTCAGGGTTTTGGGGAGGTTCCTGGGGAGTTTTTTTGGGATTTTTTGGGGTTTTTTTTTGGGTTCTGAGGTGGTTTTGGGCACCAGGAGGTCCAAGATCAACATCTCCCAGGTTCGGGGTCTCCACAGGGTCTTGGGGTCATTCCTGGAGGATCTCAGGGGGGTTTGGGGAGGTTCCTGTGGAGTTTTTTTGGGGATTTTTTTGGAATTTTCTTGAGGTTCTGAGGTGGTTTTGGGCACCAGGAGGTCCAAGCTCGACATCTGCTAGGTCTGGGGTCTCCTCAGGGGTTTGGGGAGGTTCCTGGGGAGTTTTTTGGGATTTTTTGGGGGTTTTTTTTTGGGTTCTGAGATGGTTTTGGGCACCAGGAGGTTCAAGATGGACATTTCCCAGGTTCGGGGTCTCCAAGAGATCTTGGGGGGCTCCTGGTGGGGCTTGGGGAGGATCTCAGGGGGTTTGGGGAGGTTCCTGGGGAGTTTTTTTGGGATTTTTTGGGGTTTTTTTGGGGTTCTGAGGTGGTTTTGGGCACCAGGAGGTCCAAAATTGTCATTTCTCAGATTCGGGGTCTCCTCAGGGTTTTGGGGAGCTCTGGGTGGCGTTTGGGAGGTTCCTGGAGGATCTCAGGGGGGTTTGGGGAGGTTCCTGTGGAGTTTTTTGGGATTTTTTTTATTTTCCTGAGGTTCTGAGGTGGTTTTGGGCACCAGGAGGTCCAAGATCAACATCTCTCAGGTTCGGGGGCTCCTCGGGGTTTGGGGAGGTTCCTGGGGAGTTTTTTGGGTATTTTTTGGGGTTTTTTTTGGGTTCTGAGGTGGTTTTGGGCACCAGGAGGTCCAAAATTGACATTTCTCAGGTTCGGGGTCTCCTCAGGGTCTTGGGGGTCTCCTCAGGGTTTTGGGGAGGTTCCTGTGGAGTTTTTTTGGGATTTTTTGGGATTTTCTTGAGGTTCGGTGGTGGTCTCGGGGGCCAAGGGCTCCAAGATCAACATCTCCCAGGTTCAGGGTCTCCACAGGGTCTTGGGGTCATTCCTGGAGGATCTCAGGGGGGTTTGGGGAGGTTCCTGTGGAGTTTTTTTGGGATTTTTTTGGAATTTTCCTGAGGTTCTGAGGTGGTTTTGGGCACCAGGAGGTCCAAAATTGACATCTGCTAGGTCTGGGGTCTGCTCAGGGTCTTGGGGAGGTTCCTGGGGAGTTTTTTTGGATTTTCCTGAGGTTCTGAGACGGTTTTGGGTCACTTTGGGGAGAACCCGAGCTTCCCAACTTCTGGAGATGTCCCCAACGTCCATTTCCAGTGTCCCCAAGGACAGGAGGTGTCCCCATCGTCCATTCCCATGGTGTCCCCAAGGCCTGGAGATGTGTCCCCAAGGACAGGACATGTCCCCAATGCCCAGAGATGTCCCCAATGCCCAGAGATGTCCCCAATGTGTCCCTCATGTCTATTCCCATGGTGTCCCCAAGGCCTGGAGATGTTCCCAACGTCCATTCCTGGAGATGTCCCCAAGGACAGGACATGTCCCCAATGCCCAGAGATGTCCCCAACGTGTCCCCACTGTCCCCTAGGTGATGGTGGTGGTGGGCCAGCAGAACGTGGAGGGCAAGCCCTGGAGATGTCCCCAATGTCCCCAATGCCCAGAGATGTCCCTAACATATCCTGTGGTGTCCCCAAGGCCTGGAGATGTCCCCAATGTCCATTGCTGTGTGTCTACAAGGCCTAGACATGTCCCCAATGTGCATTCCTGGAGATGTCCCCAATGTGTCCATGGTGTCCCCAAGACCTGACAATGTCCCCAATGTGTCCCCAACATGTCCCCACTGTCCCCTAGGTGATGGCGGTGGTGGGCCAGCAGAACGTGCAGGGCAAGGCCTGGAGATGTCCCCAGTGCCCATTGCTGGAGATGTGTCCCCAAGGACAGGAGATGTCCCTAGTGTTTCTCCTGTGTCCCCAAGGCCTGGGCTATGTCCCCAGTGTCCATTCCTGGAGATGTCCCCAAGGACAGGAGATGTCCCCAATGCCCAGAGATGTCCCCAACATGTCCCTCATGTCTATTCCCATGGTGTTCCCAAGACCTGGAGATGTCCAGGAGATGTCCCCAATGCCTGGCCATGTCCCCAACATGTCCCCTGGTGTCCCTGCAGGTCATCGCGGTGGTGGGCCAGCAGAACGTGGAGGGCAAGGCCTGGAGATGTCCCCAGTGCCCATTCCCATGGTGTCCCCAATGCCCAGAGATGTCCCCAACATGTCCCCAACATGTCCCCAACGTGTCCCCAACGTGTCCCCTAGGTGATCGCGGTGGTGGGCCAGCAGAACGTGGAGGACAAGCCCTGGAGATGTCCCCCAGTGTCCATTCCCATGGTGTCCCCAAGGCCTGACGATGTCCCCAACATGTCCCTGCTGTCCCCTAGGTGATGGCGGTGGTGGGCCAGCAGAACGTGCAGGGCAAGCCCTGGAGATGTCGCTAATGTTTCTCCTGTGTCCCCAAGGCCTGGAGATGTCCCCAATGCCCAGAGATGTCCCCAACATGTCCCCAACATGTCCCCACCGTGTCCCCGCTGTCCCCTCGCAGGTGATCGCGGTGGTGGGCCAGCAGAACGTGGAGGACAAGCCCTGGAGATGTCCCCAGTGTCCATTCCCATGGTGTCCCCAACATGTCTCATGGTGTCCTCAAGGCCTGACAATGTCCCCAATGCCCAGAGATGTCCCCAGCATGTCCCCAACGTGTCCCCAACGTGTCCCCTAGGTGATCGCGGTGGTGGGCCAGCAGAACGTGGAGGGCAAGCGCATCCCGTTCGGCTTCAAGCACCGCACGCTGCCGCACTTCATCAAGGACGACTACGGCCCCGAGAGCCGCGGCTTCGTGGAGAACTCCTACCTGGCAGGCCTCACCCCCACCGAGTTCTTCTTCCACGCCATGGGCGGCCGCGAGGGCCTCATCGACACGGCCGTCAAGACGGCCGAGACCGGTCAGTGCCACCGGAACGGAACCTGGGGACCTCCTGGGGACCTTCGGGAATCCAAAATTCCAACCAGGGACGTTCGGGAATCCAAAATTCCACCTGGGGAACCTTAGAGAACCCAAACCCTCCTCAGATGCCACCAGGTTCCCCAAACCCTCCCCAGGTGCCTCATCGACACGGCCGTCAAAACGGCCGAGACCGGTCAGTGCCACCGGAACGGAACCTGGGGACATCCTGGGGACCTTTGGGGTCCCAAAATCCCAACCAGGGACCTTCGGGAATCCAAAATTCCACCTGGGGAACCTTAGAGAACCCAAACCCTCCTCAGATGCCACCAGGATTCCAAAACCCTCCCCAGATGCCTTCAGGAGATCCCAGATCCCCTCTAGATGTCTCCTGGAGATCCCAAAATGCTCCCCAGGTGTCTCCTGGAGATCCCAAAATGCTGCCCAGATGTCTCCTGGAGACCCTAAACCCTCCACAGGTGTCTCCTGGAGACCCTAAACCCTCCCCAGGTGTCTCCTGGAGATCCCAAAACCCCCTGAGAGCCCTCCAGAAACCCCCCAAACCCCCTGAGACACCTCCAGGAGACCCCAAACCCTCTCCAGCAGACCCCAACTCCCCCGAGACACCTCCAGGACACCCCAAACCCTCCCCAGGTGACCCCAAACCCTCCCCAGGTGACCCCAAACCCTCCCAAGACACCTCCAGGAGACCCCAAAGCCCCCCGAGATGCTTCCAGGACCCCCAAACCTTCCCCAGGAGACCCAGAAACCCTCCTGAGACCCCTTGAGGAGACCCCAAACCCTCCGAGATACCTCCAGGAGACCCCAAACCCTCTCCAGACACCTCCAGGAGACCCCAAACCCTCTCCAGACACCTCCAGGAGACCCCAGACCCTCTCCAGACACCTCCAGGAGACCCCGAACCCTCTCCTGGAGACCCCAACTCCCCCGAGACACCTCCAGGACAACCCAAACCCTCTTGAGATGCCTCCAGGATCCCCCCCAACCCCCCTGAGATGCCTCCAGGACACCCCAAACCCTCCCCAGAACCCCCAAACCCTCCCCAGGTGACCCCAAACCCTCCCCAGGTGACCCCAAACCCTCCCCAGGACCCCCAAACCCCCCTGAGATGCCTCCAGGCTCCCCCCCAACCCCCCTGAGATACCTCCAGGAGACCCCAAACCCTCCCCAGGAGACCCGAACTCCCCCGGGACACCTCCAGGACACCCCAACCCCCCCTGAGATGCCTCCAGGACCCCCAAACCCTCCCCAGGTGACCCCAAACCCTCTTGAGATGCCTCCAGGATCCCCCCCAACCCCCCTGAGATGCCTCCAGGACCCCCAAACCCTCCTGAGACACCTCCAAGACACCCCAAACCCTCTTGAGATGCCTCCAGGACCCCCAAACCCTCCTGCGACACCTCCAGGACCCCCAGACCCTCTTGAGATGCCTCCAGGATCCCCCCCAACCCCCCTGAGATGCCTCCAGGACACCCCCAACCCCCCTGAGATGCCTCCAGGACCCCCAAACCCTCCCCAGAACCCCCCAGAACCCCTCCAGAACCCCCCCTAACCCCTTGAGACACCTCCAGGAGACCTCCAGGATCCCCCAAAAGCCCCCCAGAACCCCTCCAGAACCCCCCAAAACCCCTCCAGAACCCCCCAAACCCCCCCTAACCCCCCCATCCCCCCCCAGGGTACATCCAGCGGCGGCTGATCAAGTCGATGGAGTCGGTGATGGTCAAGTACGACGCCACGGTGAGGAACTCCATCAACCAAGTGGTGCAGCTGCGCTACGGCGAGGACGGCCTGGCCGGCGAGAGCGTCGAGTTCCAGAACCTGGCCACGCTTCAAGCCCTCCAACAAGGCCTTCGAGAAGAAGTGAGACACGGGGGGGAGCTTGGGGGGTCGGGGTGGGGTCTTCAGGTGGGTTTTTCCAGGAGTTGGGGACATTCTGGGGACATTCTGGGGTTGTCAGGTGGGTTTTTCCAGGATTTGGGGACGTTTGGGGTCTTCAGGTGGTTCCTTCTAAGGGTTGGGGACATTCTGGGGTCTCTGAATGAGTTTTTTCCAGGATTTGAGGATGTTTTGGGGTCTTTGAATGAGTTTTTCCAGGATTTGGGGACATTCTGGGGTCTTCAGGTGGGTTTTTCCAGGATTTGGGGACGTTTTGGGGACATTTTGGGGTCTTCAGGTATCTCCTTCTGAGAGTTGGGGATGTTTTGGGGTCTTCAGGTGAATTTTTCCAGGATTTGGGGACATTTTGGGGTCTTTTGAATGAGTTTTTTCAAGCGTTGGGGACGTTTTGGGATCTTCAGGTGGGTTTTTTCCAGGATTTGGAGATGTTTTGGGATCTTTGAATGAGTTTTTTCCAGGATTTGGGGACGTTTTGGGGACATTTTGGGGTCTTCAGGTATCTCCTTCTGAGAGTTGGGGAAGTTTTGGGGTCTTCAGGTGGATTTTCCAGGAGGATTTTTCCAGGAGTTGGGGATGTTTTGGGGTCTCTGATGAGTTTTTCCAGGATTTGGGGACAATCTGGGGTCTTTGAATGAGTTTTTTCCAGGATTTGGGGACATTCTGGGGTCTTCAGGTGGGTTTTTCCTAGGATTTGGGGACATTCTGGGGTCTTTGAGTTTTTCCAAGCGTTGGGGACGTTTTGGGGTCTTCAGGTGGTTCCTTCTAAGGGTTGGGGACATTCTGGGGTCTTTGAATGGGTTTTTTCCAGGAGTTGGGGATGTTTTGGGGTCTTCAGGTGTCTCCTTCTGAGATTTGGGGACCTTTTGGGGACATCTTGGGGTCTCCAGGTGTCTGCTTTTGAGAGCGAGAGATGTTTTGGGGACATTTTAGGGTCTCCAAATGGATTTTTCGGAGAGCTGGGGACATTTTGGGGTGTTCAGATGGTTCTCTCTGAGGATTGGGAACGTTTGGAAGACATTTTGGGGTCTTCAGGTGGTTCCGTCCAAGGGTTAGGGATATTTTGGGATCTTTGAGTGGCTTTTTCCAGGATTTGGGGACATTTTGGGGTCTTCAGGTATCTCCTTCTGAGAGTTGGGGATGTTTTGGGTCTTCAGGTGGGCTTTTCCAGGAGTTGGGGATGTTTGGGGACATTCTGGGGTCTTCAGGTGGGTTTTTCCAGGATTTGGGGACATTCTGGGGTCTTTGAATGACATTTGGTGCCATTTTGCTGCCATTTGGTGACATTTTGATGCCATTTGGTGACCTTTTGCTGTCGTTTGTTGACATTTTGATGACTTTTGTTGACATTTGCTGCCATTTGCTGACATTTTGACGATTTCCAATGACATTTTGGTGACATCTGGTGCCATTTTGCTGCCATTTGGTGCCATTTTGATGACTTTTGTTGACATTTTCTGACATTTTGATGATACCCAATGACATTTTGCTGCCATTTGGTGCCATTCTGATGCCATTTGGTGCCATTTTGATGCCATTTTGGTGACATTTTGATTACTTTTGTTGACATTTGCTGACGTTTTCTGACATTTCGATGATACCCCAATGCCATTTTGCTGCCATTTGGTGCCATTTTGCTGCCATTTGGTGCCATTTGGTGCCATTTTGCTGCCATTTGGTGCCATTTTGCTGCCATTTGGTGCCATTTTGCTGCCATTTGGTGCCATTCTGATGCCATCTGGTGCCATTTTGGTGCCATTTGGATGACATTTGCTGACATTGATTGACACTTGGTGACATTTATTGACATTTGCTGACATTTTGATCATATCTGATGACATTTGTTGACATTTTCTGACGTTTTGCTGCCATTTGGTGCCATTCCGATGCCATTCAGTGCCATTTTGCTGCCATTCGGTGCCATTTTGCTGCCATTTGGTGCCATTTGGTGCCATTTTGCTGCCATTTGGTGCCATTTTGCTGCCATTCAGTGCCACTTCGCCGTCCCCAGGTTCAAGTTCGACTACACGAACGAGCGGGCGCTGCGCCGCACGCTGCAGGAGGAGCTGGTCAAGGACATCCTGTCCAACGCTCACATCCAGAACGAGCTCGAGCGCGAGTTCGAGCGCATGAGGGAGGACAGGGAGGTGCTCAGGGTCATCTTCCCCACCGGCGACAGCAAGGTGAGGCCAAAAAACACAAAATTCACCCCAAAAACCACAGAATTCACCCCAAAAAACCCCAAATTCTGCCCCAAAAACCTCCAAATTCCCCTTTTTGGGGTGTACAGAGGTGCTCAGGGTCATCTTCCCCACCGGGGACAGCAAGGTCAGCCCAAAAACCACAAAATTCACCCCAAAAAAACCCAAAATCTGCCCCCAAAAACCTCAAATTCTGCCCCAAAAAACCCCAAATTCCCCTCTTTGGGGTGTACAGAGGTGCTCAGGGTCATCTTCCCCACCGGCGACAGCAAGGTCAGCCCAAAAAACACAAAATTCACCCCAAAAAACCCTGAAATCTGCCCCAAAAAACCCCGGAAATCCACCCCAAAATCCACATCAAAAATCCCAAAATCTGCCCTAAAATCCACCCCAAACTCTGCCCCAAAAACCCCAAAAGGTGACCCCAAAATGTGCCCCAAAATTCACCTCAAAAACCCCAAAATCTGCCCCAAAATTCACCTCAAAAACCCCAAAATCTGCCCCAAAATTCACCTCAAAAACCCCAAAATCTGCCCCAAAATCCAACCAGAGTGTCCCAAATTCCCTTTTTGGGGTGTACAGAGGTGCTCAGGGTCATCTTCCCCACCGGCGACAGCAAGGTGAGGCCAAAAAACACAAAATTCACCCCAAAAAACCCTGAAATCCAACCCAGAAAACCCTGAAATCCACCCCAAAAAACCCCAAATTCCCCTTTTTGGGGTGTATGGAGGTGCTCAGGGTCATCTTCCCCACCGGCGACAGCAAGGTCAGCCCAAAAACCACAAAATTCACCCCAAAAAACCCTGAAATCCACCCTAGAAAACCCCAAATTCCCCCCTTTGGGGTGTACGGAGGTGCTCAGGGTCATCTTCCCCACCGGTGACAGCAAGGTGAGGCCAAAAAACACAAAATTCACCCCAAAAAACCCTGAAATCCAACCCAGAAAACCCTGAAATCCACCCCAAAAAACCCCAAATTCCCCTTTTTGGGGTGTACGGAGGTGCTCAAGGTCATCTTCCCCACCGGTGACAGCAAGGTGAGGCCAAAAAACACAAAATTCACCCCAAAAAACCCTGAAATCCAACCCAGAAAACCCTGAAATCCAACCCAGAAAACCCTGAAATCCACCCCAAAAAACCCCAATTTCCCCTTTTTGGGGTGTACAGAGGTGCTCAGGGTCATCTTCCCCACCGGCGACAGCAAGGTCAGCCCAAAAAACACAAAATTCACCCCAAAAAACCCTGAAATCCAACCCAGAAAACCCTGAAATCCAACCCAAAAAACCCCAAATTCCCCTCTTTGGGGTGTACAGAGGTGCTCAGGGTCATCTTCCCCACTGGTGACAGCAAGGTGAGGCCAAAAAACACAAAATTCACCCCAAAAAACCCTGAAATCCACCCTAGAAAACCCCAAATTCCCCCCTTTGGGGTGTACGGAGGTGCTCAGGGTCATCTTCCCCACCGGCGACAGCAAGGTCAGCCCAAAAACCACAAAATTCACCCCAAAAAACCCTGAAATCCACCCCAGAAAACCCTGAAATCCACCCCAAAAAACCCCAAATTCCCCTCTTTGGGGTGTACGGAGGTGCTCAGGGTCATCTTCCCCACCGGCGACAGCAAGGTGAGGCCCAAAAAACACAAAATTCACCCCAAAAAACCCTGAAATCCAACCCAGAAAACCCTGAAATCCACCCCAAAAAACCCCAATTTCCCCTTTTTGGGGTGTACAGAGGTGCTCAGGGTCATCTTCCCCACCGGCGACAGCAAGGTCAGCCCAAAAACCACAAAATTCACCCCAAAAAACCCTGAAATCCACCCCAGAAAACCCCAATTTCCCCTTTTTGGGGTGTACGGAGGTGCTCAGGGTCATCTTCCCCACTGGTGACAGCAAGGTGAGGCCAAAAAACGCAAAATTCACCCCAAAAAACCCCAAATTCCCCTCTTTGGGGTGTACGGAGGTGCTCAGGGTCATCTTCCCCACTGGTGACAGCAAGGTGAGGCCAAAAAACACAAAATTCACCCAAAAAACCCTGAAATCCACCCCAGAAAACCCCAATTTCCCCCCTTTGGGGTGTACGGAGGTGCTCAGGGTCATCTTCCCCACCGGTGACAGCAAGGTGAGGCCAAAAAACACAAAATTCACCCAAAAAACCCTGAAATCCACCCCAGAAAACCCCAATTTCCCCCCTTTGGGGTGTACGGAGGTGCTCAGGGTCATCTTCCCCACCGGCGACAGCAAGGTCAGCCCAAAAAACACAAAATTCACCCCAAAAAACCCCAAAATCCCCTCTTTGGGGTGTACGGAGGTGCTCAGGGTCATCTTCCCCACCGGCGACAGCAAGGTCAGCCCAAAAAACCCCAAAAGGTGACCCCAAGATCTGCCCCAAAATCCACCCCTAAAACTCCAAAATCTGCCGCAAAATGCACCCCAAAATCTGCCCCAAAATCCACCTCAAAAACCCCAAAATCCACCCCAAAAAACACCAAAAAGTGACTCCAAAAAAGCCAAAACGTGCTCCAAAATCCACCCCAAAAACACCAAAAGGTGACCCCAAAATCTGCCACAAAATCCACCCCAAAACCACCAAAATCTGCCCCAAAATCCACCTCAAAAACCCCTGGGGCACCCTAAAATCTGCCCCAAAATCCACCCCAAAATCGGACCAAAAGACGCAAAAATCCCACTGAAATATGTGAAAATTCAACTGAAATATGTGAAAATTCAACTGAAATATGTGAAAATTCAACTGAAATATGTGAAAATCCAATCCAAAATCCCCAAAATCCACCCCAAAAACCCCAAAGTCCACCCCAAAATCTGCCCCGAAATCCACCTCAAAAACCCCCAAATATGTCCCAAAATCTGACCAAAATGTGCAAAAATCCAGCCAAAATACCTAAAAATCCCAAAAATCCGCCCCAAACTCTGCCCCAAAACCCCTGAAATCCGCCTCAAAATCCATCCCAAAACCCCCAAAATCTGCCCCAAAATCCGCCCCAAAAACCCCGAAATACGCCCCAAAATCTGCAAAAATCCAACCCAAATATCCCAAAAATCCAACCAAGGTTTTTAGGACTCTGACCCCATTTTTTGGGGTCCTGACCCCATTTTTTCAGGTGCTAATCCCATTTGCTGGGGTGCTGCCCCCATTTTTTGGGGTTTTCCCCTCATTTTTGGGGTTTTTTTCCCCCAGGTGGTGCTCCCCTGCAATCTCCTGCAGATGATTTGGGGTCCTGCCCCCATTTTTTGGGGTCCTGCCCCCATTTTTTGGGGTCCTGTCCCCATTTTTGGGACTCTAACCCCATTTTTTGAGGCTCTGCCCCCATTTTTTGGGGTCCTGTCCCCATTTTTGGGACTCTAACCCCATTTTTTGAGGCTCTGCCCCCATTTTTTGGGGTGCTGAGCCCATTTTTGGTGACTCTGACCCCATTTTTTTTGGGGTCCTGCCCCAATTTTTGGGGTCTTGACCCCATTTTTTGAGACTCTGAGTCCATTTTTTGTAACTTTGACCCAATTTTTGGGACTCTGCCCCCATTTTTTGGGACTCTGCCCCCATTTTTTGGGGTTTTCCCCTCATTTTTGGGTTTTTTTTCCCCCCAGGTGGTGCTCCCCTGCAATCTCCTGCAGATGATTTGGGGTCCTGCCCCCATTTTTGGGCTCCTGACCCCATTTTTTGGGGTCCTGCCCCATTTTTTGGGACTCTGCCCCCATTTTTTGGGGTGCTGAGCCCATTTTTTGTGACTCTGCCCCCATTTTTTGGGGTCCTGCCCCCTTTTTTTGGGGTCTTGACCCCATTTTTTGAGACTCTGAGTCCATTTTTTGTAACTTTGACCCAATTTTTGGGACTCTGCCCCCATTTTTTGGGGTCCTGACCCCATTTTTGGGGTTTTTTCCCCCCAGGTGGTGCTCCCCTGCAATCTCCTCAGGATGATTTGGGGTCCTGTCCCCATTTTTTGTGACTCTGACCCCATTTTTTGTGACTCTGCCCCCATTTTTTGGGACTCTGCCCCCATTTTTTGGGGTCCTGCCCCCATTTTTTGGGGTCTTGCCCCCATTTTTTGAGACTCTGAGTCCATTTTTTGTAACTTTGACCCAATTTTTGGGACTCTGCCCCCATTTTTTGGGGTCCTGCCCCCATTTTTGGCCTCCTGCCCCCATTTTTGGGACTCTTACCCCATTTTTTGAGGCTCTGCCCCCATTTTTTGGGGTGCTGAGCCCATTTTTGGTGACTCTAACCCCATTTTTTTGGGGTCCTGCCCCAATTTTTGGGGTCTTGCCCCCATTTTTTGGGGTCCTGCCCCCATTTTTTGAGACTCTGAGTCCATTTTTTGTAACTTTGACCCATTTTTTGGGACTCTGCCCCCATTTTTTGGGGTGCTGACCCCAATTTTGGGGTCCTGCCCCCATTTTTTGGGACTCTGCCCCCATTTTTGGGGTTTTCCCCTCATTTTTGGGGTTTTTTCCCCCCAGGTGGTGCTCCCCTGCAATCGCCTCAGGATGATTTGGGGTCCTGCCCCCATTTTTTGGGGTCCTGTCCCCATTTTTTCGGGTGCTAATCTCATTTTTTGGGGTGCTGACCGCATTTTTTGGGTGCTAATCTCATTTTTTGGGGTGCTGACCACATTTTTTGGGATGCTGACCTCATTTTTTGGGGTGCTGACCGCATTTTTGGGATTTTCCCCCCAGGTGGTGCTCCCCTGCAATCTCCTCAGGATGATTTGGGGTCCTGCCCCCATTTTTTGGGGTCCTGTCCCCATTTTTTGGGGTGCTAATCTCATTTTTTGGGGTGCTAATCTCATTTTTTGGGGTGCTGACCGCATTTTTTGGGGATTTTCCCCCCAGGTGGTGCTCCCCTGCAATCTCCTGAGGATGATCTGGAACGCTCAGAAGATTTTCCACATCAACTCTCGGCTGCCCTCGGACCTGCACCCTGTCAAGGTGGTGGAGGGTGAGTGCGGCACCCCAAAATTTGGGTTTCTGGGGGTCCCGGGACACCGAAATTTGGGGCCCTGAACCCCAAATGGTGACCTCGAAATTTGGGTTTCTAAACCCCAAAGGGGACCCCAAAATTTGGGTTTCTGAACCCAATAGGACAACAAAATTTGGGGTGGGAGTCCTTGAACCTCAATGGGGACCCCAAAATTTTGGGTGAGGGTCCTTGACCCCAAAATTTGGGTTTCTGGGGGTCCTGGGACCCCAAAATTTGGGGCCCCGAACCCCAAATGGTGATCTCAAAATTTGGGTTTCTGAACCCCACTGGGGACCCCAAAATTTGGGGCCCTAAGCCCCAGTGGGGTCCCCAAAATTTGGGTCCTTGAACCTCAATGGGGACCCCAAAATTTGGGTTTCTGGGGGTCCCGGGACCCCGAAATTTGGGGCCCTGAACCCCAAATGGTGACCTCAAAATTTGGGTTCATTGACCCTAAATGGGACCCCAAAATTTGGGTCCTGGGACCCAAAATGGAGACCCCAAAATTTGGGTTTCTGAACCCAATGGGGACCCCAAAATTTAGGTTTCTGAACTCAATGGGGTCCCCAAAATTTGGGTTGCTGAACCCCAATAGGGACACCAAAATTTAGGGTGGAGGTCCTTGACCCCAAAATTTGGGGTGGGGGTCCTTGACACCGATGGGGACCCAAAAATTTAGGATTTGGGGTTTCTGTCCCGCAGGGGTGAAGGAGCGGAGCCGCAAGCTGGGATGGCTTTGGGATTTGGGATTTTGGATTTGGGATTTGGGATTTAGGATTTGGGATTTGGGATTTAGGATTTGGGATTTAGGATTTGGGATTTGGGATTTAGGATTTAGGATTTGGGATTTGGGATTTAGGATTTGGGGTTCCTGACCCTTTTTTTCCCTCAGGAGTGAAGGAGCTGAGCCGCAAGCTGGGATGGCTTTGGGATTTGGGATTTTGGATTTGGGATTTAGGATTTGGGGTTTGGGATTTAGGATTTGGGGTTTCTGACCCCAATTTCCCCTCTAGGGGTGAAGGAGCTGAGCCGCAAGCTGGGATGGCTTTGGGATTTGGGATTTGGATTTTAGGATTTGGCATCACTCAGGAAGCTGGGATGGCTTTGGGATTTAGGATTTGGAATTTAAGATTTTAAATTAACCCCTTTCTTTCCCGCAGGGGTGAAGGAGCTGAGCCGCAAGCTGGGATGGCTTAGGGATTTGGGATTTAGGATTTAGGATTTGGGTGTTAGGATTTGGGTTTTAGGATTTGGGGTCTCTCAGGAAGCTGGGATGGCTTTGGGATTTAGGATTTCGAATTAACCCTTTTCTCCCCACAGGAGTGAAGGAGCTGAGCCGCAAGCTGGGATGGATTTGAGATTTAGGATTTAGGATTTAGGATTTGGGATTTGGGATTTAGGATTTAAGATTTGGGATTTAGGATTTGGGGTTCCTGACCCTTTTTTTCCCCCAGGAGTGAAGGAGCTGAGCTGCATGCTGGGATGGCTTTGGGATTTAGGATTTGGGGTTTGGGATTTAGGATTTGGGGTTTCTGACCCCAATTTCCCCCCCAGGGGTGAAGGAGCTGAGCCGCAAGCTGGGATGGCGTTGGGATTTGGGATTTGGGATTTGGATTTTAGGATTTGGCATCACTCAGGAAGCTGGGATGGCTTTGGGATTTAGGATTTAGGATTTGGGGTTTCTGTCCCGCAGGGGTGAAGGAGCTGAGCCGCAAGCTGGGATGGCTTTGGGATTTGGGATTTGGGATTTGGATTTTAGGATTTAGCATCACTCAGGAAGCTGGGATGGCTTTGGGATTTAGGATTTAGGATTTGGGGTTTCTGACCCCAATTTCCCCCCCAGGGGTGAAGGAGCTGAGCCGCAAGCTGGGATGGCATTGGGATTTGGGGTTTAGGATTTAGGATTTGGGGTTGCTGTCCCGCAGGGGTGAAGGAGCTGAGCCGCAAGCTGGGATGGCTTTGGGATTTAGGATTTAGGATTTAGGATTTGGATTTTAGGATTTAGCATCACTCAGGAAGCTGGGATGGCTTTGGGATTTGGGGTTTAGGATTTAGCCTTTGGTGTTTCTGTCCCGCAGGGGTGAAGGAGCTGAGCCGCAAGCTGGGATGGCTTTGGGATTTGGGGTTTAGGATTTAGGATTTGGGGTTTCTGACCCCACTCCTGACCCCATTTTCCCATACAGGAGTCAAGGAGCTGAGCTGCAAGCTGGGATGGCTTTGGGATTTGGGGTTTGGGGTTCGGGATTTGGGATTTAGGATTTAAGATTTGGGATTTAGGATTTGGGATTTGGGATTTAAGATTTGGGGTTTCTGTCCTGCAGGGATGAAGGAGCTGAGCCGCAAGCTGGGATTGCTTTGGGATTTGGGATGTAGGATTTGGGATTCCTGACCCCAATTTCCCCCCCAGGGGTGAAGGAGCTGAGCCGCAAGCTGGGATGGCTTTGGGATTTGGGGTTTAGGATTTAGGATTTGGGATTCCTGACCCCGATTTCCCCTCTAGGAGTGAAGGAGCTGAGCCGCAAGCTGGGATGGCTTTGGGATTTGGGATTTAGGATTTGGGATTAACCCGTATTCCTCTCTAGGGGTGAAGGAGCTGAGCCGCAAGCTGGGATGGCTTTGGGATTTAGGATTTAGGATTTGGGATTTAGGGTTTCTGTCCCGCAGGGGTGAAGGAGCTGAGCCGCAAGCTGGGATGGCTTTGGGATTTAGGATTTGGGATTTAGGATTTGGGATTTGGGATTTAGGATTAACCCTTTTCCCCCCCAGGGGTGAAGGAGCTGAGCCGCAAGCTGGGATGGCTTTGGGATTTAGGATTTGGGATTTAGGATTTGGGATTTGGGATTTAGGATTAACCCTTTTCCCCCCCAGGGGTGAAGGAGCTGAGCCGCAAGCTGGGATGGCTTTGGGATTTGGGATTTAAGATTTAGAATTTGGGGTTTCTCACCCATTTTTCCTCTAGGGGTGAAAGAGCTGAGCCGCAAGCTGGGATGGATTTGGGATTTGGGGTTTAGGATTTAGGATTAACCCTTTTCTCCCCCAGGGGTGAAGGAGCTGAGCCGCAAGCTGGGATGGATTTAGGATTTAGGATTTCGGATTTAGGATTTGGGGTTTCTCACCCATTTTTCCTCTAGGGGTGAAGGAGCTGAGCTGCAAGCTGGGATGGCTTTGGGATTTAGGATTTGGGGTTTAGGATTTAGGATTTGGGATTCCTGACCCCCAGGGGTGAAGGAGCTGAGCCGCAAGCTGGGATGGCTTTGGGATTTGGGATTTGGGATTTGGATTTTAGGATTTGGCATCACTCAGGAAGCTGGGATGGCTTTGGGATTTAGGATTTAGGATTTAGGATTAACCCTTTTCTCCCCCAGGGGTGAAGGAGCTGAGCCGCAAGCTGGGGTGGCTTTGGGATTTGGGATTTGGGATTTAGGATTTGGGATTTCTGACCCAAATTTCCCCGCAGGGGTGAAGGAGCTGAGCCGCAAGCTGGGGTGGCTTTGGGATTTGGGATTTGGGATTTAGGATTAACCCTTTTCTCCCCCCAGGGGTGAAGGAGCTGAGCCGCAAGCTGGGATGGCTTTGGGATTTGGGATTTGGGATTTGGGGTTTAGGATTAACCCATATTCCTCTCTAGGGGTGAAGGAGCTGAGCCGCAAGCTGGGATGGCTTTGGGATTTAGGATTTGGGATTTAGGATTTGGGATTAACCCGTATTCCTCTCTAGGGGTGAAGGAGCTGAGCCGCAAGCTGGGATGGCTTTGGGATTTACGATTTAGGATTTGGGATTTAGGATTAACCCTTTTCTCCCCCAGGGGTGAAGGAGCTGAGCCGCAAGCTGGGATGGCTTTGGGATTTGGGATTTAGGATTTAGGATTAACCCTTTTCCCCCCCAGGGGTGAAGGAGCTGAGCCGCAAGCTGGGATGGCTTTGGGATTTGGGATTTAGGATTTAGGATTTGGGATTAACCCATATTCCTTTTTAGGGGTGAAGGAGCTGAGCCGCAAGCTGGTGATCGTGAACGGCGAGGACCCGCTGAGCCGGCAGGCGCAGGAGAACGCCACTCTGCTCTTCAACATCCACCTGCGCTCCACGCTCTGCAGCCGCCGCATGGTGGAGGAGTTCCGCCTCAGCGGGGAGGCCTTCGACTGGCTGCTGGGCGAGATCGAGTCCAAGTTCAACCAGGCCATCGTGAGAGCCCTTCTGGGGTTTTTTGGGGGTTTTGGGGTGGATTTGGGGTGTTTGGGGTCTGTATTGGGGGGTTGGGGGTCAGTGTTTGGGTGTTCGGAGTCAGTGTTTGAGGTCAGACTCAGGTGGTTCCTGGCAGTGGCTGCTGGGCGAGATCGAGTCCAAGTTCAACCAGGCCATCGTGAGAATGAGTTTTTGGGGTTTTTTGGAGTTTTTTTGGGGTTTTTAGGGGGCTCTTGGGGTTGTTATTGGGGTGTTTGTTGTTGGTATTTTGGTGTTTGGGGTCAGTGTTGGGGGAATTCAGGCAGTGCCTGGCAGTGGCTGCTGGGCGAGATCGAGTCCAAGTTCAACCAGGCCATCGTGAGAACGCGTTTTTGGGGTTTTTATTGGGGTTTTTATTGGGGTTTTGGGGTGTTTGGCATCAGTTTTGGGGTGTTTGGTGTTGGTATCACAGTCAGATTCAGGCAGTGCCTGGCAATGGCTGCCGGGGGAGATCGAGTCCAAGTTCAACCAGGCCATCGTGAGAGCCCTTTTGGGGTTTTTTGTGGGGTTTTGGGGTTTTTATTGGGGTTTAGGGTCTGTATTTGGTGTTTTGGGGTTGGTATTGGGGGGTTTGGTGTTGGTATTTAGGTGTTTGAGGTCAGACTCAGGCAGTGCCTGGCATTGGCTGCTGGGCGAGATCGAGTCCAAGTTCAACCAGGCCATCGTGAGAACGCGGTTTTGGGGTTTTATTGGGGTTTTTAGTGGGGTTTGGGGTCAATATTGGGGTGTTTGTTGTTGGTATTTTGCTGTTTGGGGTCAGTGTTGGGAGAATTCAGGCAGTGCCTGGCAGTGGCTGCTGAGGGAGATCGAGTCCAAGTTCAACCAGGCCATCGTGAGAACGCGGTTTTGGGGTTTTTTTGGGGGTTTTGGGGGGTTTGGGGTCAGTATTGGGGGGTTTGGGGTGTTTAGGGTCAGTATTTGGCTGTTTGGAGGTGTTTGGGGTCAGCGTTTGGGTGTTTGGAGTCACATTCAGGCAGTGCCTGGCGATGCTGCTGGGCGAGATTGAGTCCAAGTTCAACCAGGCCATCGTGAGAACGCGTTTTGGGGTTTTAGTGGGGTTTTGGAGTTTTTATTGGGGTTTTGGGGTGTTTGGCGTCAGTTTTGGGGTGTTTGGTGTTGGTATCGCAGTCAGACTCAGGCAGTGTCTGTCAATGGCTGCTGGGCGAGATTGAGTCCAAGTTCAACCAGGCCATCGTGAGAGCCCTTTTGGGGTTTTTATTGGGGTTTGGGGGGTTTTTGGGGGTTTTATTGGGATTTTGGGGTGTTTGGGGTCGGTATTGCAGGGATTCAGGTCAGTATTGAAGGGTTTGGGGGTGGTATTTGGGTATTTTGGGGTATTGGGATCAGACTCTGGCAGTGGCTGCTGGGGGAGATCGAGTCCAAGTTCAACCAGGCCATCGTGAGAGCCCTTCTGGGGTTTTTATTGGGGTTTGGGGGTTTTTATTGGGGTTTAGGGTCTGTATTTGGTGTTTTGGGGTTGGTATTGGGGGGTTTGGTGTTGGTATTTAGGTGTTTGAGGTCAGACTCAGGCAGTGCCTGGCAGTGGCTGCTGGGCGAGATCGAGTCCAAGTTCAACCAGGCCATCGTGAGAACGCGTTTTTGGGGTTTTTTGGGGGTTTTTTGTGGGGTTTTGGGGTGGATTTGGGGTGTTTGGGGTCTGTATTGGGGGCTTGGGGGTCAGTGTTTGGGTGTTCAGAGTCAGTGTTTATGGTCAGACTCAGGCAATGGCTGCTGGGGGAGATCAAGTCCAAGTTCAACCAGGCCATCGTGAGAAGGGGTTTTGGGGTTTTTTTGGGGTTTTTAGTGGGGTTTGGGGTTGGTATTGAGGAGTTTGGGGTCAGCATTGAGGGGTTTAGGGTGTTTGGGGTCAGTTTTGGGGTGTTTGGTGTTGGTATCACAGTCACACTCAGGCAGTGCCTGGCAGTGGCTGCTGGGCGAGATCGAGTCCAAGTTCAACCAGGCCATCGTGAGAATGAGTTTTTGGGGTTTTTTGGGGGTTTTTTGGGGTTTCTATTGGGGTTTTGGGGTGTTGGGGGTTGGTTTTGGGGTGTTTGGGGTCAGTATTTGGGTGTTTGGTGTTGGTATTTTGGGGGAATTCAGGCAGTGCCTGGCAGTGGCTGCTGAGGGAGATCGAGTCCAAGTTCAACCAGGCCATCGTGAGAATGCGTTTTTGGGGTTTTTTTGGGGTTTTGGTGTCAGATGTGAGGTTTTCTGTCCAGTTTGAGCTGATTTTGGTCTGATTTTTTTGCTAATTTTGGCATTTCCCCCCCAGGCGCACCCTGGCGAGATGGTTTGGGGTCAGATCTGGGGCTTTAGGGTCATGACATATATGATATGACATGACAGATATGACATTTTTTTGCCGATTTTTTTGCCGATTTTTGCTAATTCCAACCTAATTTTCCTCTTTCCTGCCCCAGGCCCACCCCGGGGAGATGGTGGGCGCGCTGGCCGCTCAGTCCCTGGGCGAGCCTGCCACGCAGATGACTCTGAACACTTTCCACTACGCCGGCGTCTCGGCCAAGAACGTCACGCTGGGCGTGCCGCGCCTCAAGGAGCTCATCAACATCTCCAAAAAACCCAAAACTCCCTCGCTCACCGTGTTCCTGCTGGGCCAGAGCGCCCGCGACGCCGAGCGCGCCAAGGTGACAGCCTGGGGACGGGGCGGGGACAGGGCTGGGGTTTGGGGACAGAGTTGGGGGTTTGGGGGCAGATTTGGGGGTTTGGGGGCAGATTTGGGGTCAGAGTTGGGGGTTTGGGGTCAGATTTGGGGTCAGATTTGGGGATTTAGGACAGTTTTGGGGGTTTGGGGTCAGATTTGGGGTCAGATTTGGGAGTTTGGGGTCAGGTTTGGGGGTTTGGGGTCAGATTTGGGAGTTTGGGGTCAGATTTGGGGTCAGATTTGGGGATTTAGGACAGTTTTGGGGGTTTGGGGTCAGATTTGGGGTCAGATTTGGGAGTTTGGGGTCAGGTTTGGGGGTTTGGGGTCAGATTTGGGGGTTTGGGGTCAGATTTGGGGGTTTGGGGTCAGAGTTGGGGATTTGGGGTCAGATTCGGGGGTTTGGGGTCAGATTTGGGGTCAGATTTGGGGGTTTGGGGACAGATTTGGGGATTTAGGACAGTTTTGGGGGTTTGGGGTCAGAGTTGGGGGTTTGGGGTCAGATTTGGGGTTCCAGGCCCAATGTCCCCTGACTGTCCTCAATAGCCCCTGACTGTCCCCATGTCCTCTCATTGTCCTGACTGTCCCAATGTCCCCTCTGTTTTAACTGTCCCAATGTCCCCAGTGCCCCCAATGTCCCTAATGTCCCCAATGTCCCCAGGACATCCTGTACCACCTGGAGCACATGATGTTCCCCATGTCCCCTGACTATCCCCAAAGTCCCCAAAATCTCCAATGTCCCCATTTCCCCCCCAGGACATCCTGTGCTGCCTGGAGCACACCACACTCCCCATGTCCCCAATGTTCCCAATGTCCCTAATGTCCCCAATGTCCCCTCATTGTCCTGACTGTCCCCAATGTCCCTGACTGTCCCGTGTCCCCACAGGACGTCCTGTGCCACCTGGAGCACACCAGTGTCCCCATGTCCCCAATGTCCCCGACTGTCCTGATGCTCCCAATGTCCCCAATGTCCCCAATGTCCCCAACGTCCCCAATGTCCCTGACTGTCCCCAGTGTCCCCAATGTCCCCTGACTGTCTCAATGTCTTCAATATCCCCAATGTCCTCAATATCCCTAATGTCCCTAATGTCCCCTCATTGTCCTGTCTTTCCCCAGTGTCCCCAATGTCCCCTGACTGTCCCCTGTGTCCCCAGGACATCCTGTGCCACCTGGAGCACACCACACTCTCCATGTCCCCAGTGTCCCCAATATCCCCAATGTCCCTAATGTCCCCAGTGTCCCCAGTGTCCCCAATATCCCCGATGTCCCCAATGTCCCTAATATCCCCAATATCCCCAAGGTCCCCATTGTCCCCTCTGTCCCCAGGACATCCTGTGCCGCCTGGAGCACACCATGCTCTCCATGTCCCTGACTGTCCCAGTGTCCCCAGTGTTCCTAATGTCCCCAATGTCCCCTCTGTCCCCAGGACATCCTGTGCCGCCTGGAGCCCACCATGCTCCCAATGTTTTCTCAATGTTGTGACTGTCCCCAATGTCCCCTGACTGTCCCCTCTGTCCCCAGGACATCCTGTGCCGCCTGGAGCACACCACGCTGCGCAAGGTCACCGCCAACACTGCCATCTACTACGACCCGAACCCGCAGAGCACGGTGGTGGCCGAGGACCAGGAGTGGGTGAACGTTTACTACGAGATGCCCGACTTCGACGTCAGCCGCATCTCGCCGTGGCTGCTGCGCGTCGAGCTCGACCGCAAGCACATGACCGACCGCAAGCTCACCATGGAGCAGATCGCCGAGAAGATCAACGCCGGTGGGTGTGGGGAGGGGGTTGGGGGGGGATTTTGGGGAGGTTTGGGGGGGATTGGGGAGGTTTTGGGGGGGTTTGAGGGGGTTTGGGAAGGTTTGGGGGGGAATGGGGAGGTTTTGGGGGGGTTGGGGGGGTTTGGGGTGATGTGGAGGGGGTTTGGGGGGGTTTGGGGTGATCTGGAGGGGGTTGGGGGAGGTTTTGGGGGGGTTTTGAGGGGGTTTGGGGGGGATTGGGGAGGTTTTGAGGGGGTTTTGAGGGGGTTTGGGGTGATCTGGAGGGGGTTTGGGGGGGATTTATGGAGGGTTGGGGGGGATTGGGGGGGTTTGGGGTGATCTGGAGGGGTTTTGGGGGGGCTTGAGGGCGTTTTGAGGGGGTTTGGGGTGATGTGGAGGGGGTTTGGGGGGGATTTGGAGGGGTTTTGGGGGGGTTTGAGGGGGTTTTGAGGGGGTTTGGGGTGACTTGGGGGGGGTTTGGGGGGGATTTTGGGAAGGTTTGGGGGGGATTGGGGAGGTTTGGGGTGATCTGGAGGGGGTTTGGGGGGATTTATGGAGGGTTGGGGGGGGTTGGGGAGGTTTGGGGTGATGTGGAGGGGGTTTGGGGGGATTTGGAGGGGTTTGAAAGGGTTTTGAGGGGGTTTGGGGTGACTTGGAGGGGGTTTGGGGGGATTTTGGGGAGGTTTTGGGGGGATTGGGGAGGTTTGGGGTGATCTGGAGGGGGTTTGGGGGGGATTTGGAGGGGTTTTGGGGGGGTTTGAGCGGGTTTTGAGGGGGTTTGGGGTGATCTGGAGGGTGTTTGGGGGGATTTTGGGAAGGTTTGGGGGGATTGGGGGGGTTTGGGGTGATCTGGAGGGGTTTGGGGGGGATTTGGAGGGGTTTTGGGGGGATTTTGGGGAGGTTTTGGGGGGGTTTGGGGAGGTTTGGGGTGATGTGGAGGGGGTTTGGGGGGGATTTGGAGGGGTTTTGGGGGGGTTTGGGGAGGTTTCGAGGAATTTGGGGGCGCATGGAGGGGGCTTGGAGGGGTTTTGGGGGGGATTGGGGAGTTTGGGGTGATCTGGAGGGGATTTGAGGGGGGATTTCGGGAGGTTTGGGGGGGATTTGAGGGAGTTTGGAGGGGATTTGGGGGGGTCGAGGGGGATGCAGGGGAGGGTGGGGGGGGTTGGGGGGGTTTCAAGGGGATTTGGGGAGGTTTCAGGGGGCTTGGAGGGGGTTTAGGGTCACCTGGAGGGGGTTTGGGGAGGTTTTGTGAGGGTTTGGGGTGATCTGGAGGGGGTTCGGGGAAGGTTTGGGGGGGCTTGGGGGTTTTGGGGGGGATGGAGGGGAGGGTGGGGGGTATTTGAGGGGGCTTGGGGGCGATCTGGAGGAGGTTTGGGGAGGTTTCGGGGTGTTTGGGGGGGATTTGAGGGGGGTTGGGGGGGATGGAGGAGATTTGAGGGGGATTTGGGGAGAATTTGGGGGGATTTGGGATGACCTGGAGGGGTTTTAGGGTAACTTTGAGCAGGTTGGAAGGGTTTGGGATTTCCCAGCAACCCTTGAGAATTTTTGGGATTTCCCGAGGGACCTTTGGAGTTTCCCACCGACCCTTGAGGATTTTTGGGATTTCCCACCAACCCCAGAGGATTTTTGGGATTTCCCACCGACCCTTGAGAATTTTTGGGATTTCCCCCTGACCCCAGAGGATTTTTGGGGTTTCCCACCAACCCCAGAGGATTTTTGGGATTTCCCACCTCCCCCGCGGGTCCTGTGACCCCAAATCTGACCCTGTCCCCACCCCGTGTCCCCCCAGGCTTTGGGGACGACCTGAACTGCATTTTCAACGACGACAACGCCGAGAAGTTGGTGCTGCGCATTCGCATCATGAACAGCGACGAGAACAAGATGCAGGAGGTGGGGTCACCCCGGGGGTTTTGGGGGGATTTTGGGGGGCTTGGGGTCAGTTTTGGGGTGTTTGGGGTCAGAATTGGGGGTTTGGGGTCAGATTTGGGGTGTTTGGGGTCAGGTTTGGGGTCATTTTTGGGGATATTGGGGTCAGTTTTGGGGTGTTTGGGGTCAGGTTTGGGGTCAGATTGGGGGGGTTTGGGGTCAGTTTTGGGGTCAGAATTGGGGGTTTGGGGTCAGAATTGGGGGTTTGGGGTCAGATTTGGGGTGTTTGGGGTCGGTTTTGGGGAGTTTGGGGTCAGATTGGGGGTTTGGGGTCAGTTTTGGGGAGTTTGGGGTCAGTTTTGGGGGGAATTTGAGGGGGTTTTGGGGTGTTTGGGGTCAGTTTTGGGGAGTTTGGGTCAGTTTTGGGGGGGTTAGGGTCAGATTTTGGGGGGATTCAAGGGGGTTTTGGGGTGTTTGGGGTCATTTTTGGGGTCAGAATTGGGGGTTTGGGGTCAGATTTGGGGGGGCTGGGGGAGATTTGAGGGGGTTTTGGGATGTTTGGGGTCAGTTTTGGGGGTTTGGGTCAGTTTTTGGTGTTTTGGGTCAGTTTTGGGTCAGTTTTGGGGTGTTTTCAGTCAGATTTGGGGGGGTTGGGGAGGATTCGAGGGGGTTTTGGGGTGTTTGGGGTCAGTTTTGGGGTCAGATTGGGGTGTTTGGGGTCAGTTTTGGTGAGTTTGGGGTCAGATTTGAGGTGTTTAGGGTCAGATTTGAGGGATTTGGCGTCAGTTTTGGGATGTCCGGGGTCAGATCTAAGGGGTTTTGGGGTTTTTGGGGTCATTTCTGGGGGGTTTTGGGTCAGTTTTTTGTGTTTTGGGTCAGTTTTGGGGTGTTTGGGGTCAGGTTTTGAGTGCTTGGGGTCAGATTTGGGGTTTTAGGCCCAGATTTGGGGGATTTTGGGGTCAGACCTGGGGGGCCACCCTGGGGACACCTCAGGGGTCACCCTCGGGGTCACTTTGGGGTCACTCTCGGGGTCACTTGGGGGTCGCTCTCAGTGCCACCCTGGGGTCACTCTCTGGGTCGCTCTCGGTGTCACCCTGGGGTCACCTCGGGGGTCACCTGACAGATCATTTTGGGGTCACTTTGGGGTGACTCTCGGGGTCACCCAGGGGTCACTCTCTGTCCCCGTGTCCCCAGGAGGAGGAGGTGGTGGACAAGATGGACGACGATGTGTTCCTGCGCTGCATCGAGTCCAACATGCTCACCGACATGACCCTGCAGGGCATCGAGCAGATCAGCAAGGTGACACACCTGGGGGGGCTGGGGACACCTGGGGACACACCTGGGGACACCTGGGGACACACCTGGGGACAACTGGGGGGGCTGGCAGTGTTCAGGGGACACCTTGGAGTATTCATGGTGACCTTCATGGGGACACCTGGGGGGCCTGGGGACATCTGGGAGGCTTGGGGATACCTGGGGACACACCTGGGGACAACTGGGGGGGCTGGGGGTGTTCAGGGGACACCTGGGGACACACCTGGGGACAACTGGGGGGGCTGGGGGTGTTCAGGGGACACACCTGGCGACACCTGGGGGGGCCTGGGGGGGGGTGGGGACACCTGGGGACACACCTGGGGGGGCTGGGGGACACCTGGGGACACACCTGGGGACAACTGGGGGGGCTGGGGACACCTGGGGGGGGCAGGGGACACCTGGGGACAACTGGGGGGGCTCAGGGACACCTGGGGGAGTTCATGGGGGACACCTGGGGGCTCCTGGGTGTGTTCATGGGGACACCTGGAGGGGCTCAGGAACACCTGGGGGGGCTGGGGACACCTGGGGGGACATCTGGAGGAGTCCATGGTGACCTTAAGGCATTCCCAGGGACACCTGGCAGGGCTCGGGGACACCTGGAGAGGTCCATGGTGACCATCAGGGGGTTCGGGATGCCCGTGGTGACACCTGGGGACACTGAGAAGGTCTCTCGGTACCAGAGGTCTCTGGATCCAGGGGGATCTTGAGGAGCACCTGGAGCTCTCCATGAGAGAACCTCCATCTCAGGAGGTTCCAGGAGACCTTTAGGAGGTCCCGGACATCTCTGGTGACACCTGTGGGCACCTGAGAAGGTCTTTGGGTACCACCAGGTGTTCCAGGTGGATCCTGGGGCGTACCTGGAGCTCTCCATGGAGACTCTTAGAAGGTCCCAGGAGACCTTGAGAAGGTCCAGGACACTCCTGGTGGCCTCGTGGTGACACTGTCCCCACCTGGGCTGGTGTACGCGCACCTGAGAATGTCTTAGGGTACCACCAGGTGCTCCAAGTGATCCTGAGGAGCACCTGGAGCTCTCCATGGAGACTTGAGGAGCACCTGGAGCTCTCCATGGAGACTTGAGGAGCACCTGGAGCTCTCCATGGAGACTTGAGGAGCACCTGGAGCTCTCCATGGAGACTCTCAGGAGGTTCCAGGGGACCTTGAGAAGGTCCAGAACATCTCTGGTGACACCTGTGGGCACCTGAGAATGTCTCTGGGTACCACCAGGTGCTCCAGGAGTATCTTGAGAAGCTCTCCATGGAGACTTGAGGAGCACCTGGAGCTCTCCATGAGAGAATCTCCATCTCAGGAGGTCCCAGGAGACCTTTAGGAGGTCAGGGCCACCCCTGGTGACCTCCTGGTTGACCTCCTGGTGGCACTGTCCCCGCAGGTGTACATGCACCTGAGAATGTCTTAGGGTACCACCAGGTGCTCCAAGTGATCCTGAGGAGCACCTGGAGCTCTCCATGGAGCACCTGGAGCTCTCCATGGAGACTTGAGGAGCACCTGGAGCTCTCCATGAGAGAACCTCCATCTCAGGAGGTCCCAGGAGACCTTTAGGAGGTTCCATGAGACCTTTAGAAGGTCCGGGACACTCCTGGTGACCTCCCGGTGACCTCCTGGTGGCACTGTCCCTGCCTGTGCTGGTGTACATGCACCTGAGAATGTCTCTGGGTACCACCAGGTGCTCCAAGTGGATCTTGAGAAGCTCTCCATGGAGACCTGAGGAGCACCTGGAGCTCTCCATGAGAGAATCTCCATCTCAGGAGGTCCCAGGAGACCTTTAGGAGGTCAGGGCCACCCCTGGTGACCTCCTGGTTGACCTCCTGGTGGCACTGTCCCCGCAGGTGTACATGCACCTGAGAATGTCTTAGGGTACCACCAGGTGCTCCAAGTGATCCTGAGGAGCACCTGGAGCTCTCCATGGAGCACCTGGAGCTCTCCATGGAGACTTGAGGAGCACCTGGAGCTCTCCATGAGAGAACCTCCATCTCAGGAGGTCCCAGGAGACCTTTAGGAGGTTCCATGAGACCTTTAGAAGGTCCGGGACACTCCTGGTGACCTCCCGGTGACCTCCTGGTGGCACTGTCCCTGCCTGTGCTGGTGTACATGCACCTGAGAATGTCTCTGGGTGCCACCAGGTGCTCCAAGTGGATCTTGAGAAGCTCTCCATGGAGACCTGAGGAGCACCTGGAGCTCTCCATGAGAGAACCTCCATCTCAGGAGGTCCCAGGAGACCTTTAGGAGGTCAGGGCCACCCCTGGTGACCTCCTGGTTGACCTCCTGGTGTCGCTGTCCCCGCAGGTGTACATGCACCTGCCGCAGACGGACAACAAGAAGAAGATCATCATCACGGAGGACGGCGAGTTCAAGGCTCTGCAGGAGTGGATCCTGGAGACCGACGGCGTCAGCCTCATGAGGGTCCTGAGCGAGAAGGACGTGGACCCCGTGAGGACCACGTCCAACGACATCGTGGAGATCTTCACCGTGAGTGAGCTGGGACGGGGGACACCTGGGGACACTCCTGGGGGGGACAGGGACACACCTGGGGACACACCTGGGGGTGAGAGACACACCTGGGCGTGAGGAACATCTGAGGGTCCTGATGGACCCTGTGAGGACCACGTCCAACGACATCGTGGAGATCTTCACCGTGAGTCACCTGGGCTGGGACACACCTGGGGACATCTGGGGGGGACAGGGACACACCTGGGGGACAGGGACAGGACAGGGTCCTGATGGACCCCGTGAGGACCACGTCCAGTGACCTCGTGGAGATCTTCACTGTGAGTCACCTGGGCTGGGACACACCTGGGGACACCTGGGGGGGACAGGGACAGGATAGGGACAGGACAGGGACACACCTGGGGACATCTGGGGGGGACAGGGACACACCTGGGGGAGGACAGGGACAGGACAGGGTCCTGATGGACCCCGTGAGGACCACGTCCAATGACATCGTGGAGATCCTCACCATGAGTGAACTGGGACGGGGGACACCTGGGGACACACCTGGGGGGGACAGGGACACACCTGGGGACACACCTGGGGGGACAGGGACACACCTGGGGGTGAGGAACATCTGAGGGTCCTGATGGACCCCATGTCCAATGACATCATGGAGATCTTCACCGTGAGTCACCGGGGATGGGACACACCTGGGGACACACCTGGGGGACAGGGACAGTCCTGGGGACACACCTGGGGGCCAGGGACAGGACAGGGACACACCTGGGGACACCTGGGGGGACAGGGTCACACCTGGGGGAGAGGGACAGGGTCCTGATGGACCCTGCGAGGACCACGTCCAACGACATCATGGAGATCTTCACCGTGAGTCACCTGGGCTGGGACACACCTGGGGACACACCTGGGGGGGGCAGGGACAGTCCTGGGGACACACCTGGGGACACACTTGGGGGACAGGGAGAGGACAGGGACACACCTGGGGGACAGGACAGGGTCCTGATGGACCCCATGAGGACCACGTCCAATGACCTCGTGGAGATCTTCGCCGTGAGTCACCTGGAGCAGGTTGGGATTCCCAAACCTTTGGATTTGGGGTTTCCAAATCCCTAATTTTTGGGATTCCCAAACCTCTGGATTTTGGGATTCCCAAACATTTGGATTTTGGGATTCCCAAACCCTTGGATTTGCCATTTCCCACGTTTGGATTTTGGGGATTCCCAAACCCCCAGATTTGGGGATTTTGGTTTTTGGGGTTTCCTAAACTTTTGGATTTTGGGGGTTCCCACCCCTGAATTTTGGGATTGCCAAATATTTGGATTTTGCGGATTCCCAAACCCCCAGATTTGGGGATTTTGGTTTTTGGGGTTTCCTAAACTCTTGGATTTTGGGGGTTCCCACCCCTGAATTTTGGGATTGCCAAACATTTGGATTTTGCGATTCCCAAACCCCTGGATTTTGGTTTTTCCCACCTTTGCATTTTGGAGTTTCCCACCCCAAGATTTTGGGATTTTGGGGTTTCCCACCCCGCTCAATCCCAAATTCCTGACCCAAAATTCCTGATTTCGCAGGTTTTGGGGATCGAGGCCGTGTGGAAGGCCCCGGAAGGGGAACTGTACCAATTTTAGGGTTTCGTAGCCTTGGATTTGGGGATTTTTCACCCCCAGATTTTGGGGTTTCCCACCCCCAGATTTTGGGATTTTGGGGTTTCCCACCCCTCTCAATCCCAAATTCCTGACCCAAAATTCCTGATCTTGCAGGTTTTGGGGATCGAGGCCGTGCGGAAGGCCCTGGAAGGGGAACTGTACCAATTTTAGGGTTTCGTAGCCTTGGATTTTGGGGTTTCCCACCCCCAGATTTTGGGATTCTGGGGTTTCTCACCCCTCACAACCCCAAAATTCCCGATCTTGCAGGTTCTGGGGATCGAGGCCGTGCGGAAGGCTCTGGAACGGGAGCTGTACCACGTGATCTCCTTCGACGGCTCCTACGTCAACTATCGCCACCTGGCGCTGCTGTGTGACACCATGACCTCGCGGGGACACCTGATGGCCATCACCCGGCACGGCGTCAACCGCCAGGACACCGGGCCGCTCATGAAGTGCTCCTTCGAGGAGACGGTGCGGGATTTGGGGTGGGAATGGGGAATTTGGGGTCAGAATTGGGGTAGGAACACCTGGTGTTGCTGTGGGACACGGTGACATTATGGGGTCACCTGGTGGCCATCGCCCCTCATGAAGTGCTCTTTGGAGGAGACAGTGCAGGATCGGGATCGGGATCGGGAATTTGGGGTTTGGGATGGGAATTTGGGGTCAGAATTGGGGTTTGGGGTCAGAATTGGGGTAGGAACATCTGGCGCTGCTGTGGGACACAGTGACATTATGGGGACACCTGATGGCCATTGCCCCTCATGAAGTGCTCCTTCGAGGAGACTGTGCAGGATCAGGGTTGGGATTGGGAATTTGGGGTGGGAATTGGGAATTTGGGATGGGAATTGGGGTTTGGGATGGGATTTGGGGTCAGAATTGGGGTTTGGGGTCAGAATTGGGGTAGGAACATCTGGCGCTGCTGTGGGACACGATGGTGACATTATGGGGTCACCTCATGGCCATCGCCCCTCATGGAGTGCTCCTTGGAGATGGTGCGGGAATGGGATTGGGAACGGAAATTTGGGGTAGGAATTGGGATTTGGGGTGCGAATTTGGGGTTTGGAATGGGAATTGGGGTAGGAGCACCTGGCATTGCTGTGGGACACGGTGACATTATGGGGACACCTGATGGCCATCGCCCCTCATGAAGTGCTCCTTGGAGGAGACAGTGTGGGAACAGGAACGGGATCAGGAATTTGGGGTGGGAATGGGAATTTGGGGTCGGAATTGGGATGGGAATTGGGGTTTGGGGTCAGAATTGGGGTTGGGAACACCTGGCGCTGCTGTGGGACACGATGGTGACATGGGGACACCTGATGGCCATCACCCGGCACGGCGTCAACCGCCAGGACACCGGGCCGCTCATGAAGTGCTCCTTCGAGGAGACGGTGCGGAATTTGGGGTGGGAATGGGGAATTTGGGGTCAGAATTGGGGTTTGGGGTCAGAATTGGGGTTGGGAACACCTGGCGCTGCTGTGGGACACAATGGTGACATTATGAGGTCACCTGGTGGCCATCGCCCCTCATCAAGTGCTCCTTGGAGATGGTGTGGGAATGGGATTGGGAATGGAAATTTGGGGTTTGGGATGGGAATTTGGGGTCAGAATTGGGGTTTGGGGTCAGAATTGGGGTAGGAACATCTGGCGCTGCTGTGGGACACAGTGACATTATGGGGTCACCTCATGGCCATCGCCCCTCATGAAGTGTTCCTTGGAGATGGTGTGGGAATGGGATTGGGGATTTGGGGTTTGGGATGGGAATTTGGGGTCGGAATTGGGATGGGAATTGGGGTTTGGGGTCAGAATTGGGGTAGAAACACCTGGCCCTGCTGTGGGACACAATGGTGACATTATGGGGTCACCTGGTGGCCATCGCCCCTCATGAAGTGCTCCTTGGAGGAGACAGTGCAGGATCAGGATCGGGATCGGGAATTTGGGGTTTGGGATGGGAATTTGGGGTTGGAATTGGGGTTTGGGGTCAGAATTGGGGTAGGAACATCTGGCGCTGCTGTGGGACACGATGGTGACATTATGGGGTCATCTCATGGCCATCGCCCTTCATGAAGTGTTCCTTGGAGATGGTGTGGGAATGGGATTGGGAATGGAAATTTGGGGTGGGAATTGGGAATTTGGGGTCAGAATTGGAATTTGGGGTCGGAATTGGGGTAGGAACATCTGGCATTGCAGTGGGACACGGTGACATTATGAGGTCACCTGATGGCCACCGCCCCTCATGAAGTGCTCCTTGGAGGAGACAGTGCAGGATCAGGATCGGGAATTTGGGGTTTGGGATGGGAATTTGGGGTTGGAATTGGGGTTTGGGGTCAGAATTGGGGTAGGAACATCTGGCATTGCTGTGGGACACGATGGTGACATTATGGGGACACCTGATGGCCATCGCCCCTCATCAAGTGCTCCTTGGAGGAGACAGTGCAGGATCAGGGTTGGGATTGGGAATTTGGGGTGGGAATTGGGAATTTGGGATGGGAATTGGGGTTGGGAGCACCTGGCGCTGCTGTGGGACACAGTGACATCACAAGGTCACCTGGTGGCCATCGCCCCTCATGAAGTGTTCCTTCAAGGAGACAGTGCAGGATCAGGATTGGGATTGGGAATTGGGGTTTGGAATGGGAATTTGGGATGGGAATTGGGGTTTGGGATGGGAATTGGGATGGGAATTGGGGTTTGGGATGGGAATTGGGGTTGGGAACACCTGGCGCTGCTGTGGGACGCGATGGTGACATTATGGGGTCACCTCATGGCCATCTCCCCTCATGAAGTGCTCCTTGGAGGCGACTGTGCAGGATCAGGATTGGGATTGGGAATTCGGGGTGGGAAGGGGAATTTGGGATCAGGAATTGGGGTTTGGGATGGAGTGGGAACGGGGCTGGAAATGGGACATTCTGGGGACATTTGATGGGATTTTTAAGGTTTTCTAAAGGATGTTGAAAGTCGCTTTCAAAGTCGTTTATGGGATTTTGAAGATTTATGGGATTTTGAAGGTCATTTATGGAATCTCAAAGGTCATTTATGGAATTTTGACAGTTTGTAGGATTTTGAAGGTCATTTATGGGATTTTGAAGGTCATTTATGGGATTTCAAAAGTCGTTTATGGACTTTTGAGGATTTACGGGATTTCGAAGGTCATTTATGGACTTCCGAAGATTTATAGGATTTTGAGGATTTATGGGTTTTCAAGGCCATATATGGGATTTTGAAGGTATTTTCTAGGATTTTAAAGATTGTCCTTAAGTTTTGAAGGATTTAGGATTTCGGGCTGTCCCCCAGGTGGACGTGCTGATGGAAGCTGCTGCCCACGGCGAGAGTGACCCCATGAAGGGAGTGTCCGAGAACATCATGCTGGGCCAGCTGGCCCCGGCGGGCACAGGCTGCTTCGACCTCCTGCTGGACGCCGAGAAATGCAAACACGGCATGGAGATCCCCAGCGCCCTGCCCGGCCTCGGCGTCGGCGGCCGTGAGTCCCAAAATTGGGGAAAAATCCCCAAAAAATGGGGGGAAAAACACCAAAAAATTGGGGAAAAAAACCCTGGGGAAATAGGGATATTCCTGGAAAAAATGGGGAAAAAATCCCCTGGGGAAATGGGAATATTTCAGAGAAATGCAAACACGGCATGGAGATCCCGAGTGCTCTGCCCGGCCTCGGTGTCGGCGGCCGTGAGTCCCAAAATCCTGGGAAAAACAAAAAAAATTGGGGAAAAAACAAAAAAAAATTGGGATATTCCTGAAAAAATTGGGGAAAAAACCCCTGGGGAAATGGGAATATTTCAGAGAAATGCAAACACGGCATGGAGATCCCCAGCGCCCTGCCCGGCCTCGGCGTCGGCGGCCGTGAGTCCCAAAATCCTGGGAAAAACCAAAAAAAACTGGGGAAAAAACAAAAAAAAATTGGGGAAAAAACAAAAAAAAATTGGGGAAAAAACCCCTGGGGAAATGGGGATATTCCTGGAAAAAATGGGGAAAAAATCCCCTGGGGAAATGGGAATATTTCAGAGAAATGCAAACACGGCATGGAGATCCCCCGCGCCCTGCCCGGCCTCGGCCTCGGCGGCCGTGAGTCCCAAAATCCTGGGAAAAACAAAAAAAACTGGGGAAAAAACCCAAAAAAATTGGGGAAAAACCCCTGGGGAAATGGGAATATTCCCAAGAAATGCAAACACGGCATGGAGATCCCCAGCGCCCTGCCCGGCCTCGGCGTCGGCGGCCGTGAGTCCCAAAATTGGGGAAAAATCCCCAAAAAATGGGGGGAAAAACACCAAAGAATTTGGATATTCCTGAAAAAACTGGGGGGAAAAACGTCCAGGAAATGGGGATATTCCTGAGAAATGCAAGCACGGCATGGAGATCCCCAGCGCCCTGCCCGGCCTCGGCGTCGGCGGCCGTGAGTCCCAAAATCCTGGGAAAAACAAAAAAACTGGGGAAAAAACCCCAAAAAATGGGGGAAAAACACAAAAAAATTAGGATATTCCTGAAAAAATTGGGGGAAAAACCATCCAGGGAATGGGGATATTCCCTGGGAAAATGGGAATATTTCAGAGAAATGCAAACACGGCATGGAGATCCCGAGTGCTCTGCCCGGCCTCGGCGTCGGCGGCCGTGAGTCCCAAAATCCCAGAAAAAACAAAAAAATTGGGGGAAAAACCACAAAAAATTGGGGGAAAAAACCACAAAAAATTGGGGAAAAATCACAAAAAATTGGGGGGAAAACCCCTGGGGAAATGGGGATATTTTCCCAAGAAATGGGGACATTCCCAGGAAATATCCTCAGGAAAATGGAGATATTCCCAAAAAAAAGTGGATATTTCCTGGGAAAACGTGGAGGTTCCTGGGAAATATTCTCAGGAAAATGGGGATATTCCTCAAAAAAATGAGGAAAAATACCCCTGAGGAAATGGGGATGTTCCCTGGGAAAATGGGGATGTTCCCAAGAAATATCCTCTGGAAAATGGGGACATATTGGGGTCTCCCCCAGATTTTGGGGTCTCCCCCAAAATTTGGGGTCTCCCCTAGATTTTGGGGTCGATTTTGGTATCTCCCCCAAATTTCGGGATCTCCCCCAGATTTTGGGTTCTCCCCCAAAATTTTGGAATCTCCCCCAGATTTTGGGGTCAATTTTGACATCTCCCCCAGATTTTGGGTTCTCTCCCAAATTTTGGAATCTCCCCCAAATTTCGGGACCTCCCCCAGATTTTGGGATTCCCCAGATTTTGGGTTCTCCCCCAAATTTTGGAATCTCCCCCAAATTTCGGGACCTCCCCCAAATTTTGGGATTCCTCAGATTTTGGAGTAGATTTTGGGATCTCCCCCAAATTTCGGAATTCCCCCAGATTTTGGGGTAGATTTTAGGATCTCCCCCAGATTTTGGAATCTCCCCCAAATTTCGGAATTCCCCCAGATTTTGGGATCAGTTTTGGGGTGTCCCCCACATTTTGGGATCGATTTTGGGCTCTCCCCCACATTTTGGGATCGATTTTGGGCTCTCCCCAGTTTTGGGGGCGCCCCCCTGACCCCCTCTGTCCCCACAGCCACCGGAATGTTCTTCGGCTCCGCCCCCAGCCCCATGGGGGGGATGTCCCCAGCCATGACCCCCTGGAACCAGGGGGCCACCCCTGCCTACGGAGCCTGGTCCCCCAGCGTGGGTGAGTGGGGCACTGGGACCGACTGGGGGGGACTGGGATGGGATTGGGAGGGACTGGGACCGACTGGGAATGGATTGGGATGGACTGGGACAGACTGGGCTAATGGACTGGGATGGACTGGGAGGGACTTGGGGCGACTGGGAGGGGATTGGGAGGGACTGGGAATGGACTGGGAGGGACTGGGGAGGGACTGGGAGGGACTGGGACGGACTGGGATGGACTGGGAGGGGACTGGGTTGTCAGCCAGGTTGTATTTTCAGGGGGCAGTTTTGGGGTCCTGGTTGTGTTTGGGGGTCCCAGGTTCTGTTGGGGATTGTTTTTGGGATTCCAGGAGCAGTTTTTGGGGTCCCAGGGGCAGTTTTGGGGTCGTGGTTGTGTTTGGGATTTCCTGGTCATGTTTGGGGTTATTTTTGGGGTCCCAGAGGCACTTTTGGGGTCCCCTGACCCCCATTTTTCCCCCCACAGGCAGCAGGATGACCCCGGGTAGGGCCGGGTTGTGTTTGGGATTTCCTGGTTCTGTTTGGGGCAGTTTTTGGGGTCCCAGGGGCAGTTTTTGGGGTTCCAAGGGCAGTTTTGGGATCCTGTGCTGTTTTTGGGGTCCCAGGGGCAGTTTTGGGGTCCCCTGACCCCCATTTTTCCCCCCACAGGCAGCAGGATGACCCCGGGCGGGGCCGGGTTGTGTTTGGGGGTCCCAGGTTCTGTTTGGGGCTGTTTTTGGGATTCCAGGAGCAGTTTTTGGGGTCCAGGGGCACTTTTGGGGTCCAGGGGCAATTTTTGGGGTCCTGGGCTGGTTTTGGGGTCCCTGACCCCCATTTTTCTCCCCACAGGCAGCAGGATGACCCCAGGCGGGGCTGGGTTGTGTTTGGGATTTCCTGGTTCTGTTCGGGGCAGTTTTTGGGATTCCAGGGCCAGTTTTTGGGATTCCAGGGCCAGTTTTTGGGGTCCCAGGGACAGTTTTGGGATCCTGTGCTGTTTTTGGGGGTCCCAGGGGCAGTTTTGGGGTCCCTGACCCCCATTTTTCTCCCCACAGGCAGCGGGATGACCCCGGGCGGGGCAGGCTTCTCCCCCAGCGCTGCCTCGGACGCCTCAGGCTTCAGCCCTGGCTACTCTCCGGCCTGGTCACCCACGCCAGGGTCCCCGGGGTCACCCGGACCCTCCAGCCCCTACATCCCCTCCCCCGGTGAGTACTGACCCCGAAACGCCCCGAAATACCCTGAAACCAGCCCGAAATACCCCAAACCAGCCCAAAATACCCCAAAATACCCTAAAACTGACCCAAAACACCCCAAAACCAGCCCGAAATACCCTGAAACCAACCTGAAATACCCCAAAATACCCTAAAACTGACCCAAAATACCCTGAAACCAGCCCGAAATACCCTAAAATACCCAAAACCAACCAGAAATATCCTAAAATACCCTAAAACCAACCTGAAATACCCTGAAATACCCCAAAACCAGCCCAAAATACCCCAAAACCAGCCCAAAATACCCTAAAACCAACCCGAAATACCCTGAAATACCCCGAAACGCCCCGAAATACCCTAAAACCAGCCCGAAATACCCTAAAACCAACCTGAAATACCCCAAAATACCCTAAAACCAACTAGAAATAACCCAAAACCAGCCCGAAATACCCTAAAATACCCTAAAACCAACCCGAAATACCCCAAAATACCCTAAAACCAACCTGAAATACCCTGAAATGCCCCAAAATCCACCCAAAATACCCCAAAACCAGCCCAAAATACCCTAAAACCAACCCGAAATACCCTGAAATACCCTAAAACCCACCTGAAATACCCCAAAATACCCTAAACCAGCCCGAAATACCCCAAAACCAACCTGAAATACCCCAAAATACCCTAAAACCAACCAGAAATATCCTAAAATACCCTAAAACCAACCTGAAATACCCTGAAATACCCCAAAATCCACCCAAAATACCCAAAAACACCCCAAAAACATCGCAAACACCCCCAAAAACGCCTCAAAGGGGTCCCCAACTCCCCAAAACACCACAAAGGGACACCCAACACCACAAAAACATCACAACCACCCCAAAAGCACCACAAAAACACTCCCTACACCCCCCAAAACACCACAAAGGGACCCCCTACACCCCTAAAACACCCCAAAAACACCTCAAAGGGGCCCCCTACACCCCAAAAACATCTCAAAAACACCCCCAGCACCCCAAAAACACCTCAGAGGGACCCCCAATACCCCAAAACCACCTCAGAGGGACCCCCAACACTATCGACAGCCACACAACACTAACACCACCTCCGTACAGGGCCCCCCAACATTCCACAACACCCAAACACCACCCCAAAGGGACCCCCAGCACCCCAAAACCACCTCAGAGGGACCCCCAATCCTGAAAAACAACCTCAGAGAGACCCCCAGCACCCCAAAACCACCTCAGAGAGACCCCCAACACCCCAAAAACACCTCAAAGGACCCCCAACACCCCGAAACCACCTCAGAGAGACCCCCAACACCCCAAAACCACCTCAGAGGGACCCCCAACACCCCAAAAACACCTCAGAGAGACCCCCAATCCTACAAAACAACCTCAGAGAGACCCCCAACACCCCAAAACCACCTCAGAGGGATGCACAACACCCCGAAAACACCCTGAAACCACCTCAGAGAACCTTCCGGAACTCTGAAACAGCCTCACAACACCCCAACACCAACTCAAAGGGCTTCCCAGTGCTCTGTGACACCCTCACAGCACCCCAAAACCACCTCAGAGAGACCCCCTGCACCCCAAAACCACCTCAAAGGGAACACCAACACCCTAAAACCACCTCAGAGAGACCCCCAGCAGTACAACACACACAGAGCACCCACACCACCTCAAGGGGCCTCCCGAACACACCCTCACTGAGCCCCACAGTGCCCCAGAACCACCTCAGAGGGACCCCAACACCCCGAAACCACCTCAGAGAGACACCCAACACCCCAAAACCACCTCAGAGAGACACCCAACATCCCAAAACCACCTCAGAGAGACCCCCAATCCTACAGAACAACCTCAGAGAGACCCCCAATCCTACAGAACAACCTCAGAGAGACCCCCAGCACCCCAAAACCACCTCAAAGGGACCCCTGACACCCCGAAACCACCTCAGAGAGACCCCCAACATCCCACAACACCCACAGACCACCCCAGAGGGACCCCCAGCATCTCAGAGGGACCCCCAACACTGTACAACACTCGCAGAGCACCCAGACCAGCACCATACAGGGACCCCGACACTCGACAACACCCGAACACCACCCCAGAGGGACCCCCAACACCCCGAAACCACCCCAGAGGGACCCACAGGACCCCAAAACCATCTCAGAGGGACCCCCAGCACCAAGGAACACTCAGACAACAGCCACACCAGCACCATACAGGGCCCCCTGACACTCGACAACAGCCGAACACCACCCCAACCCACTCCAGTACACCCCACCCCAGTACACCCCAACCCACCCCAGCCCACCCCATAACATCCCAGTACCGAGCCCCGCAACACCCCATAATGTCCCCCAACACCCCAACCCACCCCATAAGACCCCAGCCCACCCCAATATACCCCAACCCATAACACCCCACCCCAGTACACCCCAACCCATCCCAATACATCCCAGTACCGAGCCCCGCAACACCCCAACCCATAACACCCCAACCCACCCCATAACACCCCAACCCACCCCATAACACCCCAACCCACCCCAATACACCCCAACCCACCCCATAACACCCCAACCCACCCCATAACACCCCAACCCACCCCAATACACCCCAACCCACCCCATAACACCACAACCCACCCCATAACACCCCAGCACCGAGACCCCCCAAAACCCTGTAACACCCCCCAACACCCAGCCCACCCCATAACACCCCAACCCATAACACCACACCCATAACACCCCAACCCACCCCATAACACCCCAGCCCACCCCATAACACCCCAACCCACTCCATAACACCCCACCCCAGTACACCCCAACACACCCCAGCCCACCCCAGAACATCCCAGTACCGAGCCCCCCAACACCCCATAATATCCCCCAATACACCCCAGCCCACCCCATAACACCCCACCCCATAACACCCTAAGCCACCCCATAACACCCTAACCCACCCCATGACACCCCAGCCCATAGCCTCCAGCGCACCCCAGTACACCCCAACACACCCCAGCCCACCCCAGAACATCCCAGTACCGAGCCCCCCAACACCCCATAATATCCCCCAACACCCCAACCCACCCCATAACACCCCAGCCCATAACACCCCAACCCATCCCATGACACCCCAACCCACCCCATAACACCACAACCCATAACACCCCAACCCATCCCAATACATCCCAGCACCGAGACCCCCAACACCCCAACCCATAACACCCCAGCCCACCCCATGACACCCCAACCCACCCCATGACACCCCATAACATCCCAGTACCGAGCCCCCCAACACCCCATAATATCCCCCAACACCCCAACCCATAACACCCCAACCCACCCCATAACACCCCAACCCATAACACCACAACCCATCCCAACACATCCCAGCACCAAGCCCCCCAACACCCCAACCCACCCCAAAACACCCCAGCCCACCCCATAACACTCCAACCCACTCCATAACACCCCACCCCAGTATACCCCAACCCATAACACCCCAACCCACCCCATAACACCACAACCCACCCCCTGACACACCACCCCATAACACCACAACCCACCCCATGACACCCCAGCACCAAGACCCCCCAAAACCCTGTAACACCCCCCAACACCCAGCCCACCCCATAACACCCTAACCCACCCCATAACACCACAACGCACCCCGTAACACCCCAGCCCACCCCAATACACTCCAACCCACCCCATAACACCCCAGCCCATAGCCTCCAGTACACCACAACACACCCCAGCACCGAGCCCCCCAACACCCCAACCCACCCCAAAACACCCCAGCCCACCCCAAAACACCCCAGCCCACCCCAGTACACCCCACCCCCCTGACGCCGTGTCCTCTCTCCGCAGGCGGGGCTATGTCCCCCAGCTACAGCCCGACGTCCCCTGCCTATGAGCCGCGCTCGCCGGGGGGCTACACCCCCCAGAGCCCCAGCTACAGCCCCACCTCGCCGAGCTACAGCCCCACCTCGCCCAGCTACAGCCCCACCTCGCCCAACTACAGCCCCACGTCGCCCAGTTACAGCCCAACGTCTCCCAGTTACAGCCCCACCTCGCCCAGTTACAGCCCGACGTCTCCCAGTTACAGCCCCACGTCGCCGAGCTACAGCCCCACTTCTCCCAGTTACAGCCCGACCTCTCCCAGTTACAGCCCCACATCTCCCAGTTACAGCCCCACGTCTCCCAGTTACAGCCCCACCTCGCCCAGTTACAGCCCGACCTCGCCGAGCTACAGCCCCACTTCTCCCAGTTACAGCCCCACGTCTCCCAGTTACAGCCCCACCTCTCCCAGTTACAGCCCCACGTCTCCCAGTTACAGCCCCACCTCGCCCAACTACAGCCCCACCAGCCCCAACTACACCCCGACCTCTCCCAGTTACAGCCCCACCTCTCCCAGTTACAGCCCCACCAGCCCCAACTACACCCCCACCTCGCCCAACTACAGCCCCACCTCTCCCAGTTACAGTCCCACGTCTCCCAGTTACAGCCCCACCTCTCCCAGTTACTCCCCGTCCAGCCCCCGCTACACCCCGCAGTCGCCCACCTACACCCCCAGCAGCCCCAGCTACAGCCCCAGCAGCCCCAGCTACAGCCCCACGTCCCCCAAGTACACCCCGACCAGCCCCAGCTACAGCCCCAGCTCCCCCGAGTACACCCCCACCTCGCCCAAGTACAGCCCCACGTCCCCCAAGTACAGCCCCACCTCGCCCAAGTACAGCCCCACTTCACCCACCTACAGCCCCACCACGCCCAAGTACAGCCCCACCTCGCCCACCTACAGCCCCACCTCGCCCGTCTACACCCCGACGTCGCCCAAGTACAGCCCCACATCGCCCACGTACAGCCCCACCTCGCCCAAGTACAGCCCCACCTCGCCCACCTACAGCCCCACATCGCCCAAGGGCTCCACGTACAGCCCCACGTCCCCCGGCTACAGCCCCACGTCGCCGACCTACAGCCTCACCAGCCCGGCCATCAGCCCCGACGACAGCGACGACGACAACTGAGCCCCCCGAGGGCAGTGGGGGTGACCCCCGGGTTGATGTGGGGTTGGAGGTGTCACCCCCAAAAACCCCCGAGTCCCTGTGGGGTTGGAGGTGTCACCCCCAAAAACCCCCAGAGGCTATGGGGGTGACCCCCACATTGATATGGGGTTGGAGGTGTCACCCCCAAAAACCCCCGAGTCACTGTGGGGTTGGAGGTGTCACCCCCAAAAACCCCCGAGTCCCTGTGGGGTTGGAGGTGTCACCCCCAAAAACCCCCGAGTCCCTGTGGGGTTGGAGGTGTCACCCCCAAAAACCCCCGAGTCCCTGTGGGGCTGGAGGTGTCACCCCCAAAATCACCACAGGCCGTGGGGGTGACCCACAAATTGATATGGGACAGGGTTGGTGTCACCCCCAAAACCCCCACAGGCCACGAGGGTGACCCCCACATTGATACGGGCTTGGAGGTGTCACCCCCGAAAGTCCCCAAGTTCCTATGGGGTTGGAGGTGTCACCCCCAAAAATCCCCAAGTTCCTGTGGGGTTGGAGGTGTCACCCCCAAAAATCCCCAGGTTCCTGTGGGGATGAGAGTGTCACCCCCAAAATCGCCACAGGCCACGGGGGTGACCCCCACATTGATATGGGGTTGGAGGTGTCACCCCCAAAAACCCCCAAGTCCGTGTGGGGTTGGAGGTGTCACCCCCAAAAACCCCCAGAGGCTATGGGGGTGACCCACAAATTGATATGGGACAGGGTTGGTGTCACCCCCAAAACCCCCACAGGCCACGGGGGTGACCCCCACATTGATATGGGCTTGGAGGTGTCACCCCCAAAAACCCCCAGGTTCCTGTGGGAACGAGAGTGTCACCCCAAAAAAACCCCACAGGCCATGGGGCTGACCCACAGGTTGATGGGCGGTTGGAGGTGTCACCCCCAAAAACCCCCGAGTCCGTGTGGGGCCAAGAGTGTCACCTCCAAAAGTCCCCAAGTTTCTGTGGGGCTGGAGGTGTCACCCCCAAAAACCCCCAGAGGCTAAGGGGGTGACCCCCACATTGATATGGGCTTGGAGGTGTCACCCCCGAAAGTCCCCAAGTTCCTATGGGGCTGGAGGTGTCACCCCCAAAAATGCCCCAGGCCATGGGGCTGACCCACAAGTTGATGGGTGGTTGGAGGTGTCACCCCCAAAAACCCCCAGAGGCTATGGGGGTGACCCCCACATTGATATGGGATTGGAGGTGTCACCCCCAAAAACCCCCAAGGTCCTGTGGGGATGAGAGTGTCACCCCCAAAAAAACCCCACAGGCTGTGGGGCTGACCCCCAAGTTGATGTGGGACGGGGTTGATGTCACCCCCAAAAAACCCCACATCAGTATGGGGACGGGGTCGTCGTCACCCCCAAAATCCCCCCAGGCCATGGGGGTGGACCCCCACATTGATACGGGCTTGGAGGTGTCACCCCAAAATTGCCACAGGCCACGGGGGTGACCCCAGATTTTATGGGGGGTGGGGTTGTTGTCACCCCCAAACCCCCACATCAATATGGGGTCACCCCCAAACCCCACAGGGGTGACCCCAAAATTGATCCCGGGGACAGGGTTGTCGTCACCCCAAAATGAAATGGGGCTGGGGTCGTCACCCCAAAAACCCTCAATGGGGCGGGGTGGTCACCCCCCCAAATCCCACACCGAAATGGGGTCGGGGGTGTCACCCCCCCAAAAAAAAACCCCACAAGCCATGGGAGTGACCCCAAAATTGATCCGGGAATTGGGGTGTCACCCCCCCAAAACCGTGGGGGTGACCCCCAAGATAAAATGGGGCCGGGGAGGTTGTTGTTGGGTGACCCCCGAGTTGGGGGTGACCCCAAAATTGGGGGGTGACTCTAAAAATTGGGGTGACCCCAAATTTGGGGTAACACCAAAGGGCGGCAATGCCGAAATTTGGGGTGACCCCTAAACCGGGGGTGACCCCCAAGTTGGAGGGACCCTCAAGTTTGAGGGACCACCCCTAAATTGGGGTGACCCCAAAGTTTGCCGAGGGTGACCCCAAACTGGGGCCGACCCCTAAATTGGGGCGCAACCCTTAAAATTGGGGGGTTGATCCTCAAACTGGGCTCTGACCCCCAAGTTTGGGGTGACCCCCAAGTTCAGGGGTGACCCCCCATTTGGGGTGGGGGAGGGGCAGGCGTAGGAGCCCCCCCGATTTTGGGGGGGCAGTGGGGGGTGTTGTAATTTATGGAATTGTTCGTTAATGAGGACGGGGGGGGTGGGGGGGGGTGGGGCGGGGGGGCTCTCTTTGGTGGCGGTTTTGGGGTTCGGGGGGGGTCCTTTGCCCCTCCCCCCCCCTTTATTTTGCTGTTTTCACTTCCGGGGTTGTTTGGGGGGGGGGTGGGGGGAGGGGAAGCGAATTTTGGGGAATTTCAGATTTCGGGGGCGAATTAATAAAATTTTAGTGATTTTCACCTGCGGCTCTGCCTGCGGGGGAGGGACGTGGTGGAGGGGGGGACACCCCAAAATCCCCGATTTGGGGACACCCCAAAATCCCCAATTTGGGGACAGCCCAAAATCCCTAATTTGGGGACAGCCCAAAAGCTCTGATTTGGGGACAGCCCAAAATCCCTTATTTAGGGACACCCTAAAATCCCTTATTTGGGGACACCCCAAAATCCCTAATTTGGGGACACCCCAAAATTCCTAATTTGGGGACACCCCAGAATCCCCGATTTGGGGACAGCCCAAAATCCTCGATTTGGGGACACCCCAAAATCCCCAATTTAGGGACACCCCAAAATCCCCAATTTGGGGACACCCCAGAATCCCTTATTTGGGGGCACCCCAAAATCCCCAATTTGGGGACATCCCAAAATCCTCGATTTGGGGACAGCCCAAAATCCTCGATTTGGGGACACCCTAAAATCCCTTATTTGGGGACACCCTAAAATCCCCAGTTTGGGGACACCTGTGGTGGCTTTCCCCCCCCGGGACCCCCCACCCACCCCAGGAGTGAGACAGGGGCTCGTTGCCACTGGGCTTTAATGGGGAGGGGACATGGGGACATGGGGGGCTCGGGGGGGGACGTGAGGTCATGGGGAGGTCATGGGGACATGGGGGGGGTCAGAGGGACATGGGGACATGGGCAGGCTGTGGGGACACGGGGGTGTCATGGGAGGCTCAGAGGGGGGGTCAGAAGGGACATGGGGGCTCAGGGGACACGGGGGGGCCATGGGGGGGGTTCAAGGTGACATGGGGGAGTCAGAGGGGACACGGGGGGCTCAGTGGGGACACAAAGAGCTCAGAGGTGACTTGTGGACAGGCAGCAGTACAGTGTGACGTCACTGAGGCCACTGTCATCGTAGGTGTTGTCTGAGGGGACATGGGGGGGGCGTGGGGACATGGGGGGGGTCATGGGGACGCGGGGGGCTCATGGGGGGGTCCGAGGGGACATGCAGGGTCATGGGGACACAGAGGGGTCTGAGGGGACACAGAGTGGCCCAAGGGCTCAGAGGTGACTTCTGGACAGGCAGCAGTACAGTGTGACATCGTTGAGGCCACTGCCATCGTAGGCGTCGTCCGAGGGGACATGGGGGGGACACCGGGGGGTTCGAGGGGACACAGATAGGTCTGAGGGGACACAGGGGGGACATGGAAGGTCCGAGGGGACACAGAGGGGTCTGAGGGGACACAGGGGGGACATGGAGGGTCCGAGGGGGACACAGTGGGGTCAGTGGCCACCTCTGGACAGACAGCAGTACAGTGTGACATCGTTGAGGCCGCTGTCATCGTAGGCGTCATCCGAGGGGTCCACGCGGGTGCGGACCCCGCAGACGCTGCAGTAGGTGGGGCAGGGTGGGCTCCACGCCCCCCAGGCCCCCCTGTCGTTGCCCCCCCCGCTCAGCACGAGCCCCCCCGAGCACGTGGCCTGCAGGTCGTTGGCTGCCGTGTCGTCCCACGTCCCCCGGGGGGACTCGGCCTGCAGCCGGAAGGACTCGAGGCGTTCCCCGGGGGGACACAGCACCGGCGGGAGCCAATCGCCGAAACTGCGGGGGGGGGGAAGGGCCGAGGTCAGGGGGGACACCCCCGAGGTCCCCTGGGGGGTGGTGGTGGCCTTGGGGGATGTGGTGGTGGCCCTGAGGGACATGGTGGTGGCTTTGAGGGATGTGGTGGTGGCCTTGGGGGGGAGTGGTGGTGGCCTTGGGGGGGGGTGGTGGTGGCCTTGGGGGACATGGTGGCCTTGGGGGATGTGTTGGTGGCCTTGGGGGGGATGGTGGTGGCCTTGGAGGGCAGTGGTGGTGGCCTTGGGGGACATGGTGGCCTTGGGGGGATGGGGAGGGACATCAAGGTGGGCGTGGTGGGGTCGTGGAAGAACATCAGGGTGGCCATGATGGGCCATGGTGGCCATGGTTGGGTCATGGTGGCCATGGAGGAGTCATGGTGGCCATAGTTGGGTTTTTGTGGCCATAGAGGGGACTCAGTGGCCGTGGTTGGGTCATGGTGACCATAGTTGGGTCATGGTGGCCATGATGGGTCATGGTGGCCATGGTGGCCATGGTTGGGTTTTGGTAGCCATGGATTGGTCACAGTGGCCATGGTTGGGTCACGGTGGCCATGGCTGTCTTGGTGGCCATGGTTGGGTCATGGTAGCCACGGTGGCCTTGGCTGGGTGACAATGGCCATGGTTGGGTTATGATGGCCTTGGATTTGTCATGGAAGCCATGGATTGGTCATGGTGGCCACGGTTGGGTCTCAGTGGCCATGGATGGGTCGTGGTGGCCATAGTTGGGTCATGGTGGCCATGGATTGGTCATGGTGGCCATGGTTGGGTCACGGTGGCCATGGATTGGTCATGGTGGCCACGGTTGGGTCTCAGTGGCCACAGAGGGACACAGTGGGGGTGTCACCACCCCTGGGGATCTCGTGGCCACCAACGCCAGCTCAGCCACTGGCCCAGGGCCACCAGAGACCCCACAGGCCCCACCCTCACCCACCCAGACCCCCCCATGGTGACCACCAAGGGCCACCCCACAGTGACCCCATGGCCTCCAGGACCTCCAAAGGCCACCCCCCGGTGACCCCCAAGGGCCACCCCCCATGGTGACCAAGGGCCACCCCCCAGTAACCCCAAAGGCCACCCCCGACGGTGTCCCCAAGGGCCACCCCCTGGTGTCCCCCCGGTGTCCCCACGGCCTCCAGTCCCCCCGTGGTCACTCACGGTCCCACGCTGGAGGTGGCCGTGTCCGTGCCGGTGTCACAGATCAGCCGCACCCCGTTCAGCCCCGTGTCGTCCCCAAAGAAGCCCTGGTAGCGTTCCACCTGCGGGACCCCAAAACTGTCACCTCCCGTGTCCCTGTGTGTCCCCAAACCCACCCCGTGCGTGTCCCCCAAATTCCTGTGTCCCCAAATCCCCCCTGTGCGTCCCCGTGTGTCCCCAAACCACCCCTGTGTGTCCCCCAAATTCCCGTGTCCCCAAATCCCCCGTCACCCCGTGCGTCCCCAAACCCCCCTGAGTGTCCCCGTGTGTCCCCAAGCCCCCCGTGTGTGTCCCCCAAATTCCTGTGTCCCCAAATCCCCCCTGTGCGTCCCTGTGTGTCCCCAAACCACCCCTGTGTGTCCCCCAAATTCCTGTGTCCCCAAATCCCCCCTGTCACCCCCTGTGTCCCCCTGTGTCCCCAACCCCCCCTGTGCGTGTCCCCCAAATTCCCATGTCCCCAGATCCCCCCCGTCACCCTCTCATGCGTCCCCGTGTGTCCCCAAACCCCCCCGTGTGTATCCCCCAAATTCCCGTGTCCCCTAATCCCCCCTGTCACCCTCCCCTGTCCCCTGGACCCCCAAACCTCCCCCATGTCCCCATCCCCATGTCCCCCCAAATTCCCGTGTCCCCATCCTCCTGTCCCCCAATCCCACCCATGTCCCCATCCCCATGTTCCCCCCGTGTCCCCTCCAAATCCCCCCATGTCCCCATCCCCGTGTCCCCGTGTCCCCATCCCCGTGTCCCCCTGTGTCCCCTCTGTGTCCCCTCTGTGTCCCCTCTGTGTCCCCTCTGTGTCCCCGCGTCCCCTCTGTGTCCCCTCTGTGTCCCCCCGTGTCCCTCCAACCCCGCCGTGTCCCCTCTGTGTCCCTCTGTGTCCCCGTGTCCCCCCAACCCCACCGTCCCCTCTCCGTGCCACCCCCCTGTCCCCACCCTCCGTCCCCTCCCCGTGTCCCCATCCCCGTGTCCCCTCTGTGTCCCCGTGTCCCTGTCCACATGTCCCTGTCCCCGTGTCCCCCCAACCCCTCTGTCCACACCCTCAGTCCCCTCCGTGTCCCCCACTGTCCCCATCCCCATGTCCCCCCCAATCCCCCCCTTGTCCCCGTGTCCCCCTGTCCCCCCAGCTGTCACCTTCAGCTGGAACCCGACGGCCACAGAGCCCGGGGGACAGAACTCGGGGTTCCCCCAGTCCCCCCAGGGTCCCCCGTTGGTCACCGAGATGGTCCGGGGGTCGGTGGCACCTTCCCGCTCCTGGAAGAAGGGACTTCTGGGACACAGCTCGGGCAGGGCCACCACAGAGCCCCGAGGGGCCACCAGGGCCACCAGCAGGGCCACCAGGGCCACACGGGGGTGTGGGGACAGGGCCATGGCTGAGCTTGTCCCCCACGCTGGTGTCACCCAGAGTGACCCACCCAGAGTGACCACCGTGGGGACACTGGGGGACACTGGGAGGGACTGGGAGGGACAGGACGGCCACCTATGGGGAGGTGCCACGCGTGTCCCCACCACTGAGGTGTCACCAGTGGGGACAATGACCCAGGGGACATCCGGGAGGAGAGGCTTTGGGGCAGTTCTGGGCTGGTTTTGGTTTCATTTTGGGTTTTTTTCTGGAAATGACTCCCAAAGGATCCAAGGCCACCAGGAGGTGCCACCAAGAGGGTCCTGACCCACCTAGGACCCCCCAAAAACACCTGCGGGACACTCTGGATGTCCCCAAGGTCATCCTGAGCACCCTGAGACCTTCTCGGGTGCCACCGTGGGTGTCCTGACCCAGCCAGGACCCCCCAAAAAACACCTGGGGGGACACTCTGGATGTCCCCAAGGTCACCCTGAGCACCCTGAGACCTTCTCGGGTGCCACCGTGAGTGTCCTGGACCTTCTCAAGGGCTCCTGGAGGCTCCTGAAGGTCTCCATGGACATCTCCAGGTGCTCCAAAACACCTCGGGGTGACCTGGGGACATCCAGGACCTTCTCAGGTGTGTGTCCCCATCCCCGTGTCCCCATCCCATGTCCTCCCATGTCCCCCCGTGTCCCCATCCTCGTGTCCCCATCCCCGTGTCCCCATCCCCATGTCCTCCCATGTCCCCCCGTGTCCCCATCCTCGTGTCCCCATCCCCGTGTCCCCATCCCAATGTCCCCATCCCCATGCCACATCCTCGTGTCCCCATCCCAATGTCCCCATCCCCGTGTCCCCATCCCCCCCGTGTCCCCATCCCCATGTCCCCCCAGCCCCCCCATGTCCCCATCCCAATGTCCCCCAAATCTCCCAAACTGGGGAGGGACAGAAAGGGGAGGGTCAGGGGTGACCCCCCACACTGTGGGAACCCCCCAAGGACCCCGTGGGGGGTGGTGGCCTTGAGGGACACAGTGGTGGCCTTTGGGGGGGAGGAACTTCAAGGTGGCCATGGTTGTGTTTTGGTAGCCATGGATTGGTCACGGTGGCCATGGTTGGGTCATGGTGGCCATGGATTGGTCACGGTGGCCATGGTTGTGTTTTGGTGGCCATGGATTGGTCACGGTGGCCATGGTTGGGTCATGGTGGCCACGGTTGGGTCATGGTAGCCATGGATGGGTCAAGGTGGCCATGGATGGGTTATGGTGGCCATGGATTGGATATGGTGGCCATAGTTGGGTCATGGTGGCCATGGATGGGTTGTGATGGCCATGGATGGGTCATGGTAGCCACGGTGGCCTTGGCTGGGTGACAATGGCCATGGTTGGGTTATGATGGCCATGGATTGGTCACAGTGGCCATGGATTGGTCGTGGTGGCCATGGATTGGTCGTGGTGGCCACAGTTGGATCGCAGTGACCACAGAGGGACACAGTGGGGGTGTCACCACCCCTGGGGATCTCGTGGCCACCAACGCCAGCTCAGCCACTGGCCCAGGGCCACCAGAGACCCCACAGGCCCCACCCTCACCCACCCGGACCCCCCCACGGTGACCACCAAGGGCCACCCCATGGTGACCCCATGGCCTCCAGGCTCCCCTGTGGTCACTCACGGCCCTGTGTTGTCCCCAAACTGTCCCCAGCTCGATGGACCTGGAGAACCCCAAAATCTGTCATCCCCCATGTCCCCCCTGTGTCCCCCTGACCCCCCCATCACCCCCCACCCTCCCTCCGTGTCCCCAAACCCCCCTGTCCCCCCCAAAATGGGGATTGTCCCCCCAAAAATGGGGATTGTCCCCCCAAAAATGGGGATTGTCCCCCCCAAAAATGGGGATTGTCCCCCCAAAAATGGGGATTGTCCCCCCCAAAAATGGGGATTGTCCCCCCAAAAATGGGGATTGTCCCCCCAAAAAATGGGGATTGTCCCTCCCAAAAATGGGGATTGTCCCCCCCCAAAAAATGGGGATTATCCCCCACAAAAATGAGGTCTCTCCAGTACTAGCTACACCCCCGAAATTTGTTTTTTTCCCCCCAAAATTCGGGGGTTTTCACCCAATATTCGGGTTTTCCCCCCGAATGAAGAGTCCGCCTGTAATTCGGGTGTGTCCCCCCCCAAAAAAGGGCGTGTCCCCCCAAAAAATGGGGTCCCCCTCTTAAAGGCACTGCTGGGATTCGAACTCGCGATCTCTGTTCACTTTAACCAGGCGCTTCAACCAACTCAGCCCCCGAATTTCGGGTTTTTTCCTCTAAAATTCGGGGGTTTTCACCCAAAATTCGTGGTTTGCCCCCAAATGAAGAGTCCCCTGTTAAGCAGGGATTGTCTCCCCCCCCCAAAAAAGGGCGTGTCCCCCCCCAGAAATGGGGTCCCCCTCTTAAAGGCACCGCGGGGATTCGAACTCGCGATCTCCTGTTCATTTTAATCAGGCTCTTTAACCAACTCAGCCCCCGAAATTCGGGTTTTTTTCCCAAAATGGATTATCCCGCGTTGATTGGAGTGTGTAGCCCCCAAAATGGGGATCGTCCCCCCCTTTTCGGGGGGGTCCCCGGTAAAAGGCACCGCTGGGATTCGAACCCGGGATCTCCTGTTCTCTTTAACCAGGCGCTTCAACCAACTCAGCCCCCGAATTTCGGTTTTTTTCCTCTAAAATTCGGGGGTTTTCACCCAAAATTCGTGTTTTTCCCCCAAATGAAGAATTCGCTGATAAACAGGGATTGTCCTCCCAAAAAAAAGGGCGTGTCCCCCCCAAAAAATGGGGTCCCCCTCTTAAAGGCACCACGGGGATTCGAACACGCCATCTCCCATTCACTTTAATCAGGTGTTTTAACCAACTCAGCCCCCGAAATTCGGGTTTTTTCCCCAAAATGGATTATCCCGCGTTGATTGGAGTGTGTCCCCCCCAAAATGGGGATCGTCCCCCCCTTTTCGGGGTGTCCCCGGTAAAAGGCACCGCTGGGATTCGAACCCAGGATCTCCTGTTTACTAGACAGGCGCTTTAACCAACTAAGCCCCCGAATTTCGGGTTTTTTCCTCTAAAATTCGGGGGTTTTCACCCAAAATTCGTGGTTTTCCCCCAAATGAAGAGTTCGCTGTTAAACAGGGATTGTCCTCCCCAAAAAAAGGGCGTGTTCCCCCCCAAAAATGGGGTCCCCCTCTTAAAGGCACCACGGGGATTCGAACTCGCCATCTCCCATTCACTTTAATCAGGTGTTTTAACCAACTCAGCTCCCGAAATTCGGGTTTTTTTCCCCAAAATGGATTATCCCGCGTTGATTGGAGTGTGTCCCCCCCAAAATGGGGATCGTCCCCCCCTTTTCGGGGTGTCCCCGGTAAAAGGCACCGCTGGGATTCGAACCCAGGATCTCCTGTTTACTAGACAGGCGCTTTAACCAACTAAGCCACGGCGCCGCCTGCCCCGCTCGCGCCGCCGGCTCCTTCCCGCGCCTGCAGCGCGCATGCGCGGGGGGCGATGGAGCGGGGGGATGGCGGTGGGAGGAGGGGAAATTGGGGGAAGATTTGGGGGGGATTTTGGGGGGGATAAGGGGGGAATTTGGGGTGGGAAATGGGGGGAATTGGGGTGGGAAATGGGGGGATTTGGGGGGCAATTGGGGTGGGATAGGGGGAGGGATTGGGGTGAGAACTGGGGGGGATTTGGGGGAAATTGGGGGGAATTTGGGTGGGAAATGGGGGGAATTTGGGGGGGATAAGGGGGGAATTTGGGGTGGGAAATGGGGGGAAATTTGGGGGGATAAGGGGGGAATTTGGGGTGGAAATGGGGGGATTTGGGGGGGATTTGGGGTGGGAAATGGGGGGGATTTGGGGGGAATTGGGGTGGGAAATGGGGGTAATTGGGGTGGGATTTGGGGGGGATTTGGGGGGATTCGGGGTGGGAAATGGGTGGGGATCTGGGGGGGAATTGGGGTGGGAAATGGGGGTAATTGGGGTGGGATATGGTGGGGGATTTGGGAGAGATATGGGGGGAATTTGGGGGGGAATTGGGGTGGGAAATGGGGAAATTGGGGGGGGATTTGGGGTGGGAATTGGGGTGGGAATGGGGGGAAATTGGGGTGGGATAATGGGGGATTAGGGGGGAAATTGGGGTGGGATGGGAGGGAAAATCAGGGGGGAATTGGGGTGGGATAAGGGGGGATTTGGGGTGGGAAATGGGGGGGGTTTGGGGTGGGATAAGGGGAAATTGGGGGATTTGGGGGATTTGGGGTGGGATTTGGGGTGGGATAAGAGGGGGAATTGGGGGGAATTGAGGTGGGAAATTAGGGGAAATTGGGTGGGCTAAGGGGGATTTGGGGGATTGGGATGGGAAATGGGGGGATTTGGGGGCGAATTGGGTGGGATAAGAGAGGATTTGGGGGGAATTGGGGGTAGGATAAGGGGGCAATGGGGAGGAAGAATTGGTGGAAATGGAGATTATGGGAGGCAAAGGGGAGCAATGGAATTAATGGGGGATTAATAGGGGATTAATGGGGAAAATGGGGGATTAATGGGGAAAAAATGGGGGATTAATGGGGGATTAATGGCCGCCGATGGAGAGGGACAGCGGGAAAAAAAAGGGAGATAACTGGGGGGCACGAGGGGGTGGAATGAGGGTAAGGGTTTGGTTTTTCCCCTAAATTGTGTGGATTTCGCCCAAAATTCGGGATTTCCCCATGGCCAGCGGGAATTTGGGGCGGGGGTCTCACGGGAACAATGCCACCCCCAATATGGCGCTCGTGTCCGTCCCGTCCCCGGTCGGGTCTCGAACCCGGGTCCTTCCCCTCCGCAGGCGGCGGCGCTGCCGCTGCGCCACGGGGCCGCCGGCGGAGCCGACGCGGCGGGGGCGGCCCCACCCGCGGCGCGGGGGGGTTCCACGCGTGGGGGGAGAAACTGGGGGGTCCTTGGGGGGTGTCTTGGGGGGGTCCTGAGTGACCTGGAGGGGATTTGTGTCACTCGTGGGGGTCCGACGCGCGAGGGGAGAAATTGGGGAGGGGTCCTGCGTGACCTGGAGGGGTTTTGGGGGGAGCTGTGTCACTCGTGGGGGTCCCACGCTTGGGAGGTGAAATTGGGGAGGGGTCCTGGGGGGGTTTTGGGGGGATTTGTGTCACTCGTGGGGGTCCCACACGTGTGGGGTGTGTGTCCCCCTTCAGCATCGCACTGGTTTCCATAGCAACCAGGGGGATGCTGGTGATGGTTACCATGACAACGCGGGGAGGGCTGGGGGGGGGGGATCCCGCCTTTCCCCTCCCCCACTCGGGGTCACCCCAAGGACGGGGGGGGGAGGGGGAGGGGTGGGGGAAGGGCGGGGTCGGCTCGTGCCGCCGCAGCGTCGGAGACCCCGCGCCCCTCCCCCACCCCACACACACACGTGACGCCGCGGTGACGTCACGAGAGCCCCTCCCCCCAAAAAAGGAGGCGCGTGGGAACGTGGGGTGGGGGAGGGGAGGGGAGGGGCGGGGGGAGGGGCGGGGGGGGAGGGGGGGGCGATGCCGCAGGGTGAATCATCCGCGGGGGGGGAGGGAGGGGAGGGGGGAAGGCCCGCATGGCCCCCCGGGCCCTATGGACTCCCTATAGAACCCTAGAGAACCCTATGGAGCCCTAGAGAACCCCCCCAGACCCTATAGAACCCTATGGAACCCTATAGAACCCTATGGAGCCCTAGAGAACCCCCCGGACCCTATAGAGCTCCCCA
>JAXCHO010000854.1:0-23200 GCA_036630365.1 Acanthiza pusilla
CCCTGGAGGAGGTCCCCGAGGAGTCTCAGGGACCTTCTCAGGGAGAGCCCCCCCCAGGGGCCAGTCCAGACCCCATCCTGGGACCCCCAAATCCCCTCCAGAACCCCCAGCACCCCCAGCCCCCCGACCCTGTCCCCCCCAGGCGCCACCTGGATCAAGGTCCCCCCAGACCCTCCCTGGGACCCCCAAATCCCCCCCAGGACCCTCCAAATCCCCTCCAGGGTCCCCAAAACCCCCCCCGGACCCCCCCTGACCGTGTCCCCCCCAGGCGCCACCCGGATCGAGGTCCCCCCCAGACCCTCCCTGGGACCCCCAAATCCCCTCCAGAACCCCCAGCCCCCCCAGCCCCCCGACCCTGTCCCCCCCAGGCGCCACCTGGATCAAGGTCCCCCCAGACCCTCCCTGGGACCCCCAAATCCCCCCCAGGACCCCCCAAATCCCCTCCAGGCTCCCCCAAACCCCCCCCGGACCCCCCCTGACCGTGTCCCCCCCCCAGGCGCCACCCGGATCGAGGTCCCCCCCCGCAGTGTCACAGCCAAGAGGGGCGAGACCGTGACCTTCACCTGCGCCGTGACCTTTGACCCCTCCCTGCGCCCCCGCGGGACCCTCTGGCTGCGCGACGGGACCCCGTGCTCGAGAGCGCCGACAGCGACAAGTGAGGGCGGGGGGCGGGGCTGGGGGGTCCCGGGGAGGGGTTGGGGGGGTTCTGGAAGGATTTGGGGGGTCCCGGGGAGGGTTTGGGGAGGATTTGGGGGTCCCAGGGAGGGTTTGGGGGTCCCGGGGAGGATTTGGGGGGTCCCAGGGAGGGTTTGGGGAGGATTTTGGGGGTCCCGGGGAGGATTTTGGGGGTCCCAGGGAGGGCTGGGGAGGGTTTGGGGGGTCCCAGGATGGGTTTGGGGGGTCGTGGAGGGGTCTAGGGGGTCCTGGAGGGGATTTGGGGAATTCTGGAGGGGTTGGGGGGGATTTGGGGGGTAACAGGAAGGGTTTGGGGAGTCCTGGAAGGGTCTGGGGGGGTCCGGGAAGGGTTTGGGGAGGATTTTGGGGGTGCCGGGGAGAGTTTGGGAAGGTTTAGGGAAAGTTTGGGGGTCTTGGGGAGGGTTTGGGGAGGGATTTTTGGGATTTTGGGGCCCCAGGCAGTGTTTTTTTGGGGGATTTCGGGGATTTTGGGATTTTTGTGGTCCCACGCAGGGTTTTGGGGGGATTTCGGGGTTTTTGGGGTCCCAGGCAGTGTTTTTTGGGGGGATTTCAGGGATTTCGGGGTTTTTTGGGTCCCAGGCAGGGTTTTTGGGGGAATTTCGGGGATTTTTGGGATTTTTTTCAGTTTTTGGGGTCCCAGGCAGGGTTTTTGGGGGGATTTCGGGGTTTTTGTGGTCCCAAGCAGTGTTTTTTGGGGGGATTTCGGGGTTTTTGCGCTGACGTCCCCCGCAGGTTCTCGGTGGCCGGGGACACGCTGACCGTGGCCGGGGTGGACTATGGGGACCAGGGCCTCTTCCGGTGCCGCGCGTGGACAGCGCTGGACGCGGCCGAGGCCGAGGCCGAGCTCAGGGTCGTGGGTGAGACCCCCGGGCTGGGGGGACCCCGAAATTGGGGGGGACCCGAAATTGGGGAGAGGACCCGGGGCTGGGGGGACCCCGAAATTGGGGAGGGGAAGGGGAGAGAGCCCAAAAACTGGGGAGGGGCCCGAAACTGGGGACACTGAAACTGGGGAGACACCGAAACTGGGGACACTGAAATTGGGGAGACACCGAAACTGGGGAAACACCGAAATTGGGGGGCACAGTGAAATTTGGGACACCGAAATTGGGGACACTGAAATTGGGGACACTGAAATTGGGGAGGGACACTGAAATTGGGGGGACACTGAAACTGGGGAGACACCGAAATTGGGGACACTGAAATTGGGGACACCAAAACTGGGGGGACACCGAAATTGGGGGGCACAGTGAAATTTGGGACACCGAAATTGGGGACACTGAAATTTGGGACACCAAAACTGGGGGGACACCGAAATTGGGGAGACACAAAAATTGGGGGGCACAGTGAAATTGGGGACACCGAAATTGGGGAGGGACACCGAAACTGGGGGGACACTGAAATTTGGGACACCAAAACTGGGGGAGACACAGAAATTGGGGGGCACACTGAAATTGGGGGCACAGTAAAATTGGGGACACCGAAAATTTGGGACACTGAAATTGGGGACACCGAAAATTGGGGACACTGAAATTGGGGTAACATCGAAAACTGGGGAGGGGACACTGAAAATTGGGGAGGAAAGGGGAGGGATCCCAAAAATTGGGGAGGGGCCCAAAATTGGGGAGGGACACCGAAATTGGGGAGGAGATACCGAAATTGGGGAGGAGATACCGAAATTGGGGAGGGACACTGAAATGGGGGACACCGAATTTAGGGGGGAAGGAGTGAGATCCCAAAAATTGGGAAGGAGAAGGGGTGGAACCCCAAAAATTGGGGAGGGACACCGAAATTGGGGACACCGAAATTGGGGAGGGACACCGAAATTGGAGAGGGGAGGGTGTGGGACCTATGAAAATTAGGAAAAGGAGGGGATGGGACCCCAAAAAATTGGGGATGGGAAGGGGTGGGACCCCAAAATTGGGGGAACCCCAAAAAATTGGGGGGAGAAGGGGTGAGACCCCAGAATATTTTTTTCCCCATATGTTTCCCATTTTTTCCCCTCATATATTCCCCATAAATTCCCATTATTCCCGCACTGTTTTTCCCATTTTTTCCCATTTTCCCCCCATAAATTCCCCATTATTTTCCCCGTGTTTTTTCCCGTTTTTCCTATATTTTCTCCATATATTCCCCACTATTTCCCCCCGTGGTTTTTCCCATTTTTCCCATTTTTCCCCCCATTTTTCCCCATAAATTCCCTATTACTCCCGCACTGTTTTTCCCATTTTTTCCCCATTTTTTCCCATTTTCCCCCATAAATTCCCCATTACTCCCCGCACTGTTTTTCCCATTTTTTCCCCATTTTTTTCCCATTTTCCGCCATAAATTCCCCATTATTCCCCCTATGTTTTTCCCCGTTTTCCCATTTTTTCCCCCATTTTTTCCCCATAAATTCCCCATTATTCCCCCATGTTTTTTCCCCGTTTTTCCCCCATTTTTCCCCCATAATTTCCCCATTATCCCCCCGTGGTTTTTTTCCATTTTTCTCACTTTTTCCCCATAAATTCCCCATTATTCTCCCACTGTTTTTCCCCGTTTTTCTCATTTTTTCCCCCATTTTTTCCCCATAATTTCCCCCATTATCCCCCCGTGGTTTTTTCCCGTTTTTCCCATTTTTTCCCCCATTTTTCCCCGTAAATTCCCCATTATTCCCCCACTGTTTTTTCCCATTTTTCCCATTTTTCCCCCATTTTTCCCCCATATATTCCCCATTATTCCCCCGTGTTTTTCCCATTTTTCTCATTTTTTCCCCATAAATTCCCCATTATCCCCCTGTGTTTTTTCCCCGTTTTTCCCATTTTTTCCCCCATTTTTTCCCCATAATTTCCCCATTATCCCCCCGTGTTTTTTTCCCGTTTTTCTCATTTTTTCCCCCATTTTCCCCCAGGCCGCCCCGGCCCCGTGCAGGACCTGCAGGGTGCTGGAGATGGGCGAGCGCCGCGTGCAGCTGAGGTGGACCCCCGGCGAGGACCACAACAGCCCCGTGGAGAGTGAGGGGGGCCTGGGGGGCTTCGGGGGGCTTTGGGGAGGGGTCTGGGGTGGGAATCTGGGGAGATTTGGGGGTCTCAGGGGGTCCTGGGGGGTCTGGAAGTGTCAGGAGGGAGCTCGGGGGTAGAGTCCTGGAGGGGTCTGGGGGAGTTCGGGGAGATTTGGTGTGGTCCTGGGGGGGCTTGGGGGGGTCCTGGGGCAATCTGGGGGGCTTGAGGGGGTCTGGAGGGGGGTCTGGGGTGGGAATTTGGGGAGATTTGGGGAGATTTGGGGGTCCCGGGGGGTCTGGAAGCATCAGGAGAGAGTTCGGGGATGGAGTCTGGGAGGGGTCTGGGAAAATTTGGGGAGGTTTGGGGGTCCTGGGGGGGCTTCCGGGGGTCCTGGGGGGCTTGGGGGGGTCTTTGAGGGGTCCCGAGGGGGGTCTGGGGTGGGAATTTGGGGAGATTTGGGGGTCCTGGGGGGCTTGGGGGTCCTGGGGCAATCTGGGGGGCTTGAGGGGGTCTGGAGGGGGGTCTGGGGCGGGAATTTGGGGAGATTTGGGGGTCCTAAGGGGCTTGGGGGTCCCGAGGGGGGTCTGGGGTGGGGATTTGGGATTTGGGGATTTCAGGATTTCAGGGATTTCAGGGTTTTGGGATTTGGAGTTTTGGGATTTGAGGATTTTGGGGATTTCAGAATTTCGGGAATTTTTGGGTGTTTGGGATTTTAGGGATTTTGGGGTTTGGGGATTTCAGAATTTCGGGAATTTTGGGGTTTGGGGATTTGGGAGTTTGAGATTTCAGGATTTTGGGGATTCGGGGGTTTCATAATTGCGGGAATTTCGGAGTTTGGGGATTTGGGGGATTTGGGATGTTGGAATTTTGGAGATTTGGCGTTTTGGGATTTCAGCATTTTGGGATTTCAGGATTTCGGGGTTTTGGGCATTTGGGATCTGGGGTTTTGGGGTCCCCCTGACCCCGTCTCCCCGCAGAGTTCGTGGTGGAGCAGGAGGAGGAGATTTTCTCGCCGGGTCGCTTCGAGGAGAGGCTGACGGTGCCGGGGGGGCAGCCCTGGCCCACCTGCTGCTGTCCCCGTACGGCCGCTACCGCTTCCGCGTGCTGGCCTCAACGGCTACGGCCGCGGCGAGCCCAGCGCGGCCAGCGCGGCCATCAGCACCGCCCCGGCGGGTGAGAGACCCCAAAAATATCCTAAAATACCCCAAAATCCCATAAAAGAACCCCAAATCCCATCAGCACCGCCCCGGCGGGTGAGGGACCCAAAATTATCCTAAAATACCCAAAAATCCCATAAAATAACCCCAAATCCTGTCAGTACGGCCGCGGCGAGCCCAGCGCGGTCAGCGCGGCCATCAGCACGGCTCCGGTGGGTGAGGGACCCCAAAATTATCCTAAAATACCCAAAAATCCCATAAAAGAACCCCAAATCCCATCAGCACTGCTCCGGCGGGTGAGGGACCCCAAAATACCCCCAAATTATCCTAAAATACCCCAAAATCCCCATGAAATAACCCCAAATCCCGTCAGTATAGCCGCGGGGAGCCCAGCGCGGCCACTGCGGCCATCAGCGCGGCCCCGGCGGGTGAGAGACCCCAAAAATATCCTAAAATATCCTAAAATATCCTAAAATAGCCTAAAATACCCAAAAATCCCATCAGCACCGCCCCGGCGGGTGAGGGACCCCGAAAATACCCCAAAATTATCCTAAAATACCCCAAAATCCCATCAGCACGGCCCCGGCCGGTGAGGGAGACCCAAAAAAACCCATAAAATCCCCCAAGGTCCCATAAAAAACCCCCAAAATCCCCTAAAATGCCATCGAACCCCTCCAAAATCCCCCCAAATCCCCTAAATCCCATCGCATCCCCCCAAAATCCCCCCAAATCCCCAAAATCCCATCGAACCCCCCCAAAATCCCCCCAAATCCCCTAAATCCCATGGAACCCCCCCAAAATCCCCCCAAATCCCCTCAATCCCCTAAATTTCCCGCAGCCCCCGAGAAGTACCCCATGGGGGTGAAGGGGGAGGGGAACGAGACCAACAACCTCGTGATCACCTGGGAGGTACGGGGGGCTTGGGGGGGATTTTTGGGGGGCTTGGGGGGTTTAGGGGGATTTGGGGTGGGTTGGGGGGCTGGGAGGGGACTTGGGGGGATCTTGGGGTGGGTTTGGGGAGCTTGGGGTGGGTTTAGGGGGATTTGGGGTGTTTTTGGGAGGCTCAGAGGGGTTTTGGGGAGCTTGAGGGGGTTTAGGGTGGGTTTGGGGGGGCTCAGAGTGGTTTGGGGTTGGGGTTTGGGGGGGTTGGGGGGTTTGGGACTTTGGGGGTGTTTGGAATGGATTTTTGGGGGGGCTCAGAGAGGGTTTTGGGGTGGGTTTGGGGTGGGTTTAGGGGGATTTGGGGTGGTGTTGGGGGGGTTTAGGGTGGGTTTTAGGGAGCCTGGGGTGGGTTTGGGGGGGATTGGGGTGGGTTTGGGATGGGTTTTTGGGGGGCTCCGCGTGGGTTTGGGGAAATTTGGGGATGGGTTTTGGGGATTTGGGGGCTCAGAGCGGGATTGGGGTGGATTTGGGGGATTCTGAGTTGTTGGGGGGGCTTGGGACGGCTTTGGGGTGGGTTTGGGGGAATTTGGGGGTGGATTTGGGGGCTCAGAGCGGATTTGGGATATCTTGGGGGTATTGGGGTGGGCTTTTGGGAGTACTCTGAGTGGTTTGGGGTACTTGGGGGAATTTTGGGGTGAGTTTTGGGGGGGCTTTGGGGGTGGGTACGGGGTCCTCAGGGAAGTTTGGGGTGGGTGTGGGGGGTTCGGGACAGCCTGGGGGGGCTCTGCAGCCTCACCCCCCGGGACTGGAACGCCCCCGAGGTTCGGTACCGGTGCGGTGCCGGGGCTGAGTTTGGGGTCAGGGTTATATTTAGGATTATCTTTAGGGTTTCAGGGATGATTTAGGGTTAATTTTGGGATTTTTGGGATAATTTTGGGGCTGATTTTGGGGTCTCCCCCCAGCCGCTGCCCCCCGGGACGGGAACGCCCCCGAGGTTCGGTTCCGGTGCGGTGCCGGGGCTGAGTTTGGGGTTATATTTAGGGTCTCAGATCTATATTTAGGGTCCCGGCTGTATTTAGTGTTGTATTTAGGGTTATCTTTAGGGTTTCAAGGATGATTTAGGGTTAATTTTGGGATTTTTGGGATAATTTTGGGGTCTCCCCCGGCCGCTGCTCCCCGGGGACTGGAACGCCCCCGAGGTTCGGTTCCGGTGCGGTACCGGGGCTGTGTTTGGGGTCAGGGTTATATTTAGGATTATATTTAGGGTTTCAGGGATGATTTAAGGTTAATTTTGGGATTTTTGGGATAATTTTGGGGTCCTGTCCCCCCCAGCCGCTGCCCCCCGGGACTGGAACGCCCCCGAGGTTCGGTACCGATGCGGTGCCGGGGCTGAGTTTAGGGTCAGGGTTATCTTTAGGGTCAGGGCTGTATTTGGGGTTTTGGGGATAATTTGGGATTTCAGGGCTGATTTTGGGGGATTTTTGGGCTAATTTCGGGGTGTCTCCCCCCAGCCGCTGCCCCCCGGGGACTGGAACGCCCCCGAGGTTCGCTACCGGGTGCAGTGGCGGCTGCTGGAGCCGGGCGGGGGTCGCCGCTGGCGGGAGGAGACGGTGGGCGCGCCCCCCGTGGTGGTCGCGGACACGCCCACGTTCAGCCCCTTCGAGATCCGCGTGCAGGCGCTGAACGAGGCGGGCAAGGGTCCCGAGCCCCCCCTGGTCATCGGCTACTCGGGGGAGGACCGTGAGTGAGACCCCTCCCCGAAATAGGGACCCCTCCCCGAAATAGGGACCCCTCCCCGAAATAGGGACCCCTCCCCAAAATAGAGACCCTTCCCCGAAATAAACACCCCGAGCCGCCGCTGGTCATCGGCTACTCGGGGGAGGACCGTGAGTGAGACCCCTCCCCGAAATAGGGACCCCTCCCCGAAATAGGGACCCCTCCCCGAAATAGGGACCCCTCCCCAAAATAGAGACCCTTCCCCAAAATAGAGACCCTTCCCCAAAATAGAGACCCTTCCCCAAAATAGGGACCCCGAGCCGCCCATGGTCATCGGCTACTCGGGGGAGGACCGTGAGTGAGACCCCTCCCCAAAATAGGGACCCCTCCCCGAAATAGGGACCCCTCCCCAAAATAGGGACCCCTCCCCAAAATAGAGACCCCTCCCCAAAATAGGGACCCGTCCCCAAAATAGGGACCCCTCCCCGAAATTAACACCCCGAGCCGCCCATGGTCATCGGCTACTCGGGGGAGGACCGTGAGTGAGACCCCTCCCCAAAATAGGGACCCCTCCCCAAAATAGGGACCCCTCCCCAAAATAGGGACCCCTCCCCAAAATAGAGACCCTTCCCCGAAATAGAGACCCCTCCCCGAAACAGGGACCCCTCCCCGAAATAAACACCCCGAGCCGCTGCTGGTCATCGGCTACTCGGGGGAGGACCGTGAGTGAGACCCCTCCCCAAATAAACCCCCAGTGAGGGACCCCTCCCCAAAAGAGAGACCCTTCCCCAAAATAGGGACCCCGAGCCGCCCATGGTCATCGGCTGCTCGGGGGAGGACCGTGAGTGAGACCCCTCCCCAAAATAGAGACCCCTACCCAAATAAACCCAGAGCTGCGGGACCCCGCCCCAGATAGAGACCCCTCCCCAAATAAACATCCCGCCCGAAAGAGACACCCCGTGCGGGACCCCTCCCCAAAATAGAAACCCATAACTGATGGGGGAGGAAAGGGAGGGGAGACCCCAAATGTGGGCGGGAAAGGGGGGCCAGGGGGGCTCCTAAATGGGGGGGAGGAGTAACGGGGGGGGATCCCAAATCTGGGGGTTCGGGGAGAAATGAGGTGGGGAGACCCCAAATTTGGGGGTTTTGGAGACCCCAAAGTGGGGCTGACCCCAAACCCAGGACTTCATTTTGGGGTCTCCTCCTCCTTGAATCCCCCACGCGGGTGGGATCAGCGCCCCGCTCTGGGGGGATTTGGGGGATTTTGGGGAGGGGTCGGGTCCCGGGGGGGGGGTCCGGCGCTCACCGCCGCCCCCCGCAGTGCCGCTGGTGTACCCCGAGAATGTGGGGGTGGAGATCCTGAACAGGAGCGCCGTGAGGGTCACCTGGAGCCTGGGGGGAGCCCCCCGGGACCTGCGGGGACGCCTCCGTGGCTACCGGGTAAGGGGGGGGGGCGAGTTTGGGGTCTGGGGGCTGTGGGATGGGAGGGGGGGTGATTTGGGGCGGTTTTGGGGGTCTGGGGGCTCGGTTTGGGGCGGTTTTGGGGGTCTGGGGGCTCGGTTTGGGGCGGTTTTGGGGGTCTGGGGGCTCGGTTTGGGGCGCTTTTAGGGGTCTGGGGGCTCGGTTTGGGGCGGTTTTAGGGGTCTGGGGGCTCGGTTTGGGGCGGTTTTGGGGGTCTGGGGCTAGTGGGATGGGAGGGGGGGCGATTTGGGGCAGTTTTTGGGGGTCTGGGGGCTCGGGCTGGGGCAGTTTTGGGGGTCTGGGGAGCGCCTGGGAATGGGCGGGGGGCGCTTCGAGGCAGTTTTGGGGATCTGGGGCAGTTTTGGGGGGGCTGGGGGGCGCCTGTTGGGACGGGGGGAGCGATTTGGGGCGATTTTTAGGGGGGTCTGGGGGCTGTGAGATGGGAGGGGGGGCGATTTGGGGCGATTTTTAGGGGTCTGTGGCAGTTTTTGGGGGTCTGGGGGCTCGGGTTGGGGCCGTTTTGTGGGTCTGGGGGCTCCTGTGGGGGTGGGGGTGGGGCTTGAGGCAATTTGGGGGGGCTCTGGGGTCTCGCGGGGGGTGGGGACTCGAGGCGCTTTTGGGGTCTCCTGGGGCTGTAGGGTTTGGGAACAATTCGGGTCATTTTTGGGGGGTCCTGACGCCCCCTCCTCACTCACCCCCCCCCCCTGCGCCGGTCCTGTTTGGGGGGGGACAATTTGGGGCATTTTTTGGGGGTCCTGACGCCCCCCAGGTTCTTTTTGGGGTTTCCCGGGTCTGTGGGGTTCAGTACCAATTCGGGTAATTTTTGGGGGTCCTGACGCCCCCTCCCCTCCCCTCCCCTCCCCCCCCAGGTCGTGTACTGGCGCGAGGGGTGGGTGGGGGAGCGCTCGCGCCGCCAGGCGCCCCCCCCCGGGACCCCCGCGCCCCCTCCCCAGCCCGAGGTGCTGACGGTGTGGGGCGACGCCAGCGGGGCCATTCTGGGGGGGCTGCACCCCTGGAGCCGCTACCGCCTGCACGTGCTGGTGTTCAACGGGCGGGGCGAGGGACCCCCCAGCGCCGAGATCCGCTTCCACACCCCCGAGGGAGGTGAGACCCCCGGAACCGCGCCGGGAACCCCAAAACCGGGCCGGGACCCCGAAACCGGGCCGGGAACCCCCGAAAATGGGCTGGGAACCCCGAAACTGGGCCGGGAACCCCGAAACTGGGCCGGGAACCCCCGAAACTGGGCCGGGGACCCCGAAACTGGGCCGGGAACCCCGAAACTGGGCCGGGAACCCCCGAAACTGGGCCGGGAACCCCCGAAAATGGGCCGGGAACCCCGAAAATGGGCTGGGAACCCCGAAAATGGGCTGGGAACCCCGAAAATGGGCTGGGAACCCCGGAACCGCGCCGGGGACTCCGAAACTGGGCCGGGAAACCCGAAAATGGGCCGGGGACTCCGAAACTGGGCCGGGAACCCCCGAAACCGAGCCGGGAACCCCGAAACTGGGCCGGGAACCCCGAAAACTGAGCTGGGAACCCCCGAAACTGGGCCGGGAACCCCGAAAACTGAGCTGGGAACCCCCGAAACTGGGCCGGGACCCCGGAACCGGGCCGGGGACCCCCAAAAATGGGCTGGGAACACCGAAAATGGGCTGGGAACCCCGAAAATGGGCCGGGAACCCCCGAAACTGAGCTGGGAACCCCAAAAATGGGCTGGGAACCCCGAAAAATGGGCCGGGAACCCCCGAAACTGGGCCGGGAACCCCAAAAATGGGCTGGGAACCCCAAAAACTGAGCCAGGAACCCAAAACCTGAGACAGGACCCCAAAACGCTCTGGGGGGGGGTCGTCCAGGGTCCCGAAAAACCTTCCCGAGACCCCAAAGTCCACCCTGGGACCCCAAAATCCATCCCGAGACCCCCCAAATCCCCTCCAAGACCTCTCATCTCCACCCCGGGCCCCCCCAAAACCCTTCCCGGGGGTTTCTCGGGGGTTCCTGAGCAGCCCCCGCCTCATCTCCATTTTGGGGGGCTTGGGGGGGTTCGGGGGTCCCTGAGCAGCCCCGGCCCCATTTGGGGGCTCGGGGGTGACTCGGGGGTGACTCGGGGGTGACTCGGGGGTCCCTGAGCAGCCCCGTCCCCATTTGGGGGCTCAGGGGTGACTCGGGGGTGGCTCGGGGGTGACTCGGGGGTCCCTGCCCTCCCCCCCAGTGCCGGGCCCCCCCGAGGAGCTGCGCGTGGAGAGGCTCGGGGACACCGCGCTGGGGCTCGAGTGGCGGCGGCCGCGCCACCCTAACGGGGTCCTGACCGGGTACCTGCTCCAGTACCGCCCCGGTGCGTACTGGGGGCACTGGGAGGGGCTGGGGGGCACTGGGAGGGGCTGGGGGGGCACTATCCCAATGGGGTCCTGACCGGGTACCTGCTCCAGTACCGGCCCGGTGCGTACTGGGAGCGCTGGGAGCGACTGGGGGGCACTGGGAGGGACTGGGGTGGGGGACTGGAAGCGACTGGGAGGCACTGGGAGGGACTGGGAGGGGTTGGGGGGCACTGGGAGGGGCTGGGGTGGGGGACTGGGAGCGACTGGGGGGCACTGGGAGGGACTGGGGGGGCTGGGGGAGCACCACCCCAATGGGGTCCGGAGTGGGTACCTGCTCCAGTACCGGCCCGGTGCGTACTGGGAGCGCTGGGAGGGGCTGGGAGCGACTGGGAGGGGCTGGGGGGATACTGGGAGGGGCTGGGAGGGGTTGGGGCGGCACTGAGAGGGGCTGAGGAGGGGCACTGGGAGGGAGTTAGGGGGTTACTGGGAGCACTGGGAGCGACTGGGGGGCACTGGGAGGCACTGGGAGGGACTGGGGGGACACTATCCCAACGGGGTCCTGAGCGGGTACCTGCTCCAGTACCGGCCCGGTGCGTACTGGGAGCGCTGGGGGGCACTGGGAGGTGGTTAGGGGGTTACCGGGAGCACTGGGAGGGACTGGAGGGCACTGGGAGGGACTGGGACTGGGTTAGGGGGGCACTGGGGGGCACTGGGAGGGGCTGGGGGGGCACTATCCCAATGGGGTCCTGACCAGGTACCTGCTCCAGTACCGCCCCGGTGCGTACTGGGGGCACTGGGAGAGACTGGGAGGGGCTGGGGGGGATACTGGGAGGGGGTTAGGGGGTTACTGGGAGCACTGGGAGGGACTGGGAGGGGCTTCTGGGGGTCGCCGGGGATGGTTTTGGGTTCATTCGGAGTATTTTTTGGGTTCATTCCGAGGCCGTCCGAGGCTATTCCGGGCGGGTTTTTTGGGGTTCATTCGGGTTTTTTTTTGGGGTTCATTCTGGACTATTCCGGGTGGGTTTTGGGGTTCATTCGGGGCTATTCCGGGCGGGTTTTTGGGGTTTATTCGGGGGTTTTTGGGGCTATTCCGGCCGGGTTTTTTGGGGTTTATTTCGGTGCTATTCCGGGCCGGTTTTGGGGTTCTGTTGGGCTATTCCAGTCGGATTATTTGGGGTTCATTCGGGTTTTTTTGGGGCTATTCCGATCGGGTTTTTGGGCTATTCCGCTCGGGTTTTTCGGGGTTCATTCAGGGTTTTTGGGGCTATTCCGCTCGGGTTTTTTGGGGTTCATTCGGGTTTTTTTGGGACTATTCCAGTCGGGTTTTTTTGGGGTTCATTCGGGGGTATTTTGGGGCTATTCCACTCGGGTTTTTTTGGGTTCATTCGGGTTTTTTTGGGACTATTCCACTCGGTTTTTTTGGGGTTCATTCGGGGTATTTTGGGGCTATTCCACTCGGGTTTTTTGAGGTTCATTCAGGGTTTTTGGGGCTATTCCACTCGGTTTTTTTGGGGTTCATTCGGGGTATTTTGGGGCTATTCCGCTCGGGTTTTTTTGGGTTCATTCGGGGGTATTTTGGGGCTATTCCACTCGGGTTTTTTGGGGTTTATTCGGGTTTATTTGGGGCTATTCCACTCGGGTTTTTGGGGTTCATTCGGGGGTATTTTGGGGCTATTCCACTCGGTTTTTTTGGGGTTCATTCGGGGGTATTTTGGGGCTATTCCACTCGGTTTTTTTGGGGTTCATTCGGGGTTATTTTGGGGCTATTCCACTCGGGTTTTTCGGGGTTCCCTCGCCCTGAGCCCGCCGTTCCGGCACAGAGAACCAGACGGAGGGGCAGTTCCCGGACGAGATCGCCTTCCCCCCCGGGACGCTGAACACGACCCTGGCCCGGCTGGAGCCGCGGGGGCGCTACCGCCTGGAGCTCCGCGCGCGCACTCGCCACGGGCCCGGCGCGGCCCTCGTGCGCCTCGCCAGCCTCGCCCCCGAGCCCGGTGCGACCCCGAAACTGCGGGGGGGGGACCCCGAAACTGCGGGGGGAGGGACCCCGAAACTGCGGGGGGAGGGACCCCGAAACTGCGGGGGGGAACGGGGAATTGGGGGGGAAGTAAAAAACTGCGGGGGGACCCCGAAATATGCGGGGGGGAACCCGAAACTGCGGGGGGGAACGGGGAATTGGGGGGGAAGCCAAAAACTGCGGGGGGACCCCGAAATATGCGGGGGGGACCCCGAAACTACGGGGAGGAATCCCGAAATCTGCGGGGGGGGACCCCGAAACTGCGGAGGGGAACGGGGAACTGGGGGGGAAGCCAAAAACTGCGGGGGGACCCCGAAATATGCGGGGAGGGATCCCGAAATCTGCGGGAGGGACCCCGAAACTGCGGGGGGGAACGGGGAATTGGGGGGGAAGCCGAAAACTGCGGGGGGACCCCGAAATCTGCGGGGGGAGGGACCCCGAAACTGCGGGGGGAGGGACCCCGAAATCTGCGGGGGGGAACGGGGAACTGGGGGGGAAGCCAAAAACTGCGGGGGGACCCCGAAATATGCGGGAGGGAACCCGAAATCTGCGTGGTGGAACCCAAAAACTGCCGGGGGGAACGGGGAATTGGGGGGGACCCGGAATTACCGGGGGGAATCCGAAAAACCGCCGGGGGACCCCGAAACTGCGGGGGGGAACGGGGAATTGGGGGGGAAGCCAAAAACTGCGGGGGGACCCCGAAATCTGGGGGGGGGAACCCGAAATCTGCGTGGGGGAACCCAAAAACTGCCGGGGGGAACGGGGAATTGGGGGGGAAGCCAAAAACTGCGGGGGGGACCCCAAAATCTGCGGGGAGGGATCCCGAAATCTGCGGGGGGGACCCCGAAACTACGGGGGGGACCCTGAAATCTGCGGGGGGGACACCGAAAACTGCGGGGGGGAACCGGGAATTGGGGGAGAAGCCAAAATCCGCCGGGACGACCCCAAAAACTGCCGGGGGGAGCCGAAACTGGGAGGGATTTGGAATTGTCGGGCGGACCCGAAATTGCCGGGGAAGGGAGGCTGAAACCACCCTGGGGACCCCAAAAATTGCCTGGGGACTCCAGAAAATACCGGGGGGACCTGGAAATTATGGGGGATCGGAATTGCCGGGGGGAACCCGAAATTTGGAGGGATTTGGAATTACCGGGAGGGGGGAGACTCTGAAATTGCCGGGGAAGGGAAGCTAAAACCAACCTGGGGACCCCAAAAACTGCCGGGGGAGGACCCTCGAATTGGGGGGGATCCGGAATTGCCGCGGGGACCCGAAACTGGAGGGATGGGACCCCAAAAATTGCCGGGGAAATCGCGAAATTGGGAGGGATCTGAATTGTCGGGCGGACCCGAAATTGCCGGGGGAGGCTGAAACCGCCCTGGGGACCCCAAAAACTGCTGGGCGGACCCCAAAAACTGCCGGGGGAGGACCCTCGAATTGGGGGGGATCCGGAATTTCCGGGGGGACCCGAAACTGGTGGGTTGGGAACCCAAAAATTGCCGGGGGAATCCCGAAATTGGGAGGGATCTGAATTGCCGGGCGGACCCGAAATTGCCGGGGGAGGCTGAAACCGCCCTGGAGACCCCAAAAACTGCCGGGGGACCCCAAAAACTGTGGGGGGGACCCCAAAAACTATCAGGGGAACGGGGAACTGGGGTGGATCCCAAAAACCGCCGGGGGAAGCCGAAATTTGGAGGGATTTGGAATTACCGGGAGGGGGGAGACTCTGAAATTGCCGGGGAAGGGAAGCCGAAACCAACCTGGGGACCCCAAAAACTGTCGGGAGGACCCCAAAAACCGCCTGAGAGACCCCAAAAACTGCCGGGGGAGGACCTGGGAAATGGGGGAGGTCCGGAATTACCGGGGGGGAGCCAAAATTGGAGGGATGGGACCCAAAAATTGCCGGGGGAATCCCGAAATTGGGAGGGACCTGAATTGCCGGGCGGACCCGAAATTACCGGGGGAGGCTGAAACCGCCCTGGGGACCCCAAAAACTGCTGGGCGGACCCCAAAAACAGTCAGGGGGACCCAGGAATTGGGGGGAGGGATCCCAAAAACTGCGTCGGGGATCTGGGAATTGGGGGGGACGCGGAATTGCGGGGGGGAAGCCGAAATTGGGAGGGATTTGGAATTGCCGGGCGGACCCGAAATTACCGGGGGGGACTGAAACCATCCTGGGGACCCCAAAAATTGCTGGGGGGATCCCAAAAACTGCCAGGGGATCCCAAAAACTGCTGGGGAGACCCCGAAATCACCACGGGGGGACCCCAAAACCACCACGGGGGGGTGGTCTGGAAATACCGGGGGGCGATATTTTGAGACCCCCCCCCCATGATCCCCAAAACGCCGAGTGCTGGGGGGCCCTCAGAGATGGGGGAGGGGTCTGGGGGAGGGGCACCCCCCGGTTTTGGGGTGACCCCCCCGTGCCCCTCCCCCCGCAGTGCTGCCCGTGCTGGGGAGCGTCGGTTTTGGGGAGGTGGGCGAGGACTTCACCGTCCTGCGCTGGACCCTGGCCCAGCCCCAGGCCAACATCGAGTTCGAGGTCGAGTACATGAGCAAAACCAGTAAGGGACTGGGGGATACTGGGAGGGGGCGCTGGGGGGTCCCGAGTGGGGGGAAATGGGGGAGGAGGGGGGAAATGGGGTTTGGGGAGGGGTCTGGGTGAGGGGGGGGGTCTGGGGGTCTTTGGGGAATTGTGGGGGGGTCCCGTGGGGGGTTTTGGGGGTCTCCAGTGGGGGGTTTTGGGTGTCCCGAGTGGAGTTTTGGGGTCCCAAGTGGGGTTTTGGGTGTCCCGAGTGGGATTTTGGGTGTTCTGAGTGGGGTTTTGGGGGTCCCGAGTGGGATTTTGGGGGTCTCCAGTGGGGGGGTTGGGAGTTCTGAGTAGGGTTTTGAGTGTTCCGTGGGGGGATTTGGGGGTCCCGTGGGGGATTTTGGGGGTCTTGAGGAGGGAGATGGGGTGTGGAGAGGGGTCTGGGGGGCTCTGGGTCAGGGGAGGGGTCTGGGGGGGTCTCACACGGAATTTGGGGTTCCCAGAGGGGATTTGGGGGAATTTCTGGAGATTTTGGGAGTGAATTCCACTCGAGACACCGCGGCGTGAAAAGAGGCTCGGGGTGCGGGGGTCTCTGGGAGGGGGGTCTGGGGGTCTCGGGGAGTTCCCGGGGGCTCTCCCGGGGATCTCGGCGCCCCCCACGACCCCCGCCCCCGCAGCGGAGGAGCCGTGGCGCTCCTCGGGCCGAGCCAACTCGTCGCTGGGCCGGTACCGGCTCGGGGACCTGCGGCCCGGGACCTCGTACCGAGTGCAGTTCGTGGGGCGGAACCACTCCGGGGAGCGCGTGGCCTTCTGGGAGAGCGAGGTGCACACCAACGGCACCAGTGAGCCCCGAGAACCCCCGGAATCACCCCCAAAGACACCCTGAGTCACCCCGAAATCCGCCCCGAAATCCCCCGGATTCACCCCGAAATACACCCTGATTCACCCCGAAATATACCCTGATTCACCCCGAAATCCGCCCCGAAATCCCCCGGATTAACCCCGAAATACACCCTGATTCACCCCGAAATATACCCTGATTCACCCCGAAATCCAGCCCGGATTCACCCCGAAATCCAGCCCGCATTCATCCCGAAGTTATCCCGAAATTCGCCCCGAAAACCCCCGCATTCACCCCGAAATACACCCTGAGTCACCCCGAAATCCGCCCCGAAAACCCCCGGAATCACCCCGAAATACACCCTGATTCACCCCGAAATCCAGCCCGGATACACCCCGAATTTATCCCGAAATCTGACCCGATTCACCCCGAAATCCGCCCCGAAAACCCCCGGATTTACCCCGAAATCCGCCCTGATTCACGTCGAAATGCATCCCGAATTCATCCCGAAACCCGCCCCGAAACCGCCCGGATTCATCCCAAAATCTGACCCGATTCACCCCGGAATCCACCCCGAAATCCCCCGGATTCACCCCAAAATACACCCCAAATTCATCCCGAAATCCGCCCCGAAACCGCCCGTATTCACCCCGAAATCTGCCCCGATTCACCCCAAAATCTGCCCCGAATTTATCCCGAAATCTGCCCCGATTCACCCCAAAATCCGCCCTGAATTCATCCCGAAATCCATCCCCAATTCACCCCAAAATCCAAAACTGCTCGGGCATGACCGAAACTCCTCTGGGGTGTCCCCAGAGTTGCGGGGAGGGTCCCCAAAGTCCCCCCAAAATCCCGGGTGTGTCCCCAAAGTTCCCGGATTGTCCCCAAAGTCCCGGGTGTGTCCCCAAAGTTCCCGGGCTGTCCCCAAAGTCCCGGGTGTGTCCCCAAAATTCCCGGGGGTGTCCTCACCGTTCCCGGGGGTGTCCCCAAAGTTCCCGGGGGTGTCCTCACAGTTCCCGGGGGTGTCCCCAAAATTCCCAGGGATGTCCCCAGAGTCCCGAGGGTGTCCCCAAAGTTCCCGGGGCTATCCCCGAAGTTGCGGGGGTGTCCCCAAAGTTCCGGGGATGTCCCCACAGTTCCCAGGGCTGTCCCCAGAATTGCCGAAAGGGTCCCCAGAATTCCCGAGGTGTCCCGGCCTTGCCGGGGGGATGTCCCCACAGTCCCCGGGGCTGTCCCCACAGTCCCCGGGGCTGTCCCCAGAGTCCCGAGGGTGTCCGCAAAGTTCCCGGGGGGTCCCCAGAGCCTTTTCCCCCTACCCTCGGGGTGTCCCAGAGTCCCCGGGGGTGTCCCGGAGTTCCCGGGGGTCCCCAGAGCCTGTCCCCCCTACCCTCGGGGTGTCCCGGGGGTCCCCAGAGCCTGTCCCCCCTACCCTCGGGGTGTCCCGGGGTGTCCCGGGGGTCCCCAGAGCCTGTCCCCCCTACCCTCGGGGTGTCCCGGGGGTCCCCAGAGCCTGTCCCCCTCCCCGCAGTGCTGCCGAGCGCCGCCGGAGGCTTCGCCACCGAGGGTTGGTTCATCGGCTTCGTGAGCGCCGCGGTGCTGCTGCTCCTCCTCCTCCTCATCCTCTGCTTCATCAAACGCAGCAAGGGGGGCAAGTATTCGGGTGAGCCCGGCCCCCCCCGGCCCCCCCCGGGACCCCCCGGGACCCCCCGGGACCCCCAAACCCCCCCGCCCGCGCTGGCGCCTCCTCCTCCGCGGAGGTTTTTTGGAGGTTTTTTTTTGTTTTGGTTTGGAGTTTTTTTTTGGGGGTCTTCGAGGTGCGGGGAGGGGTCCTGAGGGTGGGGAGGGGGTGGGGGTTTGGGGAGGGGGTGGGGGGTCCCTAAGGAGGTTGGGGGGATTTTGGGGAGGGGGGATTTTGGGGATTTGGGGAGGGGGTGATGGAAGGCTGGAGGTTGGGGGGGGTAAGGGGAGGGGTCCGCGTTCTTAGGGGAGGCTCTGGGGGGGATTGAGGAAGGGGTTCTTAATTTGGGGGAGGGGTCCGGGATGTCCCCAAGGCCGGGGGGAGGAGTTGGGGGGCGATGGGAGGTTGGGGGGGGGGCACGGGAATGAGGGGAGGAGTCCAAGTTTGGGTGGGCGGGCCCTGAGAGGTTTTCCTTAGGTGGGGGGGGCGTGTCCAAAGCTTGAGGAGGGGGTTCCTAATTTGGGGTCGGGGTCGGGGGGTCCCCGGGCTGCTGGGGGGAGGGGTGGGGGGCAATAAGGGGACAAGGGGAGGGGTTGGGGGGCAACAAAGGGACAAGGGGACAAGGGACGGGCTCTGGTTTTGGGGCGGCTCTGGGGGGCTTTTGGGAGTGCGAGGATCTGAGGGAGCCCGGGGGGGTCCCGGGGGCTGGGGGAGGGTCCCGGGGGTCCCGGGCCCCCCCGAACCCCGCGCTGCCCCCGCAGTGAAGGACAAGGAGGACACGCAGGTGGACTCGGAGGCGCGGCCCATGAAGGACGAGACCTTCGGCGAGTACCGGTGAGCGGGGCGGGGCCTCCCGGGGCGGGGCTTGTGCGGAAAGGGGCGTGGCTTGTGCGGAAAGAGACGCGGCTCGGCGGAGAGGGGCGTGGCTCGGTTAGGGGGCGGGGCTTATCGCGATGGGCGTGTCCAGAGCTGCCGCGCGGCCCTTGATCTGTCCCCCCCCCCCGCGCTAATTACCCTCTCATTAACTTCTCACCTCGTTAACTTCTCACCTCGTTAACTGCTCCCCTCGTTAACTGCTCCCGTCATTAACTGCTCCCCTCATTAACTGCCCCCCATTCATTCATTAATTCCCCCCCCCTTCGCTAAATGCTAATTGCCCCTCTCTCACTAATCGCTCGCCTCCTCGTTAACGCCCTCCGCTAATTGCCCTGGGCTATCGCAGGTCCCTGGAGAGGTAAGGGGGGGCTGGGGGGGTCACTGTGCCCACGGGGGGGTCCCTGAACCCATGGGGGGGTCCCTGAGCCCCCACTGGGTGCGGGGAGGGGAGCTGGGGGGTCACCGCACCCCTAGGGGGCTTGGGGGTCCCTGGGGGAGTTGGGGGTCCCTGGGGGGTTGGGGGTCCTTGGGGGTCCTCGTTCATGTCATCCCCTCTCCCCCACACCTCACAGCCTTCGTGCCGCCCCCAGCCCCACCCTGGGCCCCCCTCGTGTCCCCGTGTGGGGTGGGGCAATGGGGGTGACAATGGTGGCATTGGGGGGTGACAGTGGTGGCATTGGGGGGTGACAATGGTGGCACGGGGGGTGACAATGGTGGCATTGGGGGGTGACAGTGGTGGCATTGGGGGGTGACAGTGGTGGCATTGGGGGGTGGCAGTGGTGGCAGTGTGGGGGTGACAGTGGTGGCAGTGTGGGGGTGACAATGGTGGCATTGGGGGGTGACAATGCTGGCAGTGTGGGGTGACAGTGGTGGCAGTGGTGGCAGTGGGGGGTGACAATGGTAGCAGTGTGGGGGTGACAGTGGTGGCACAGGGGGTGACAGTGGTGGCAGTGTGGGGGTGACAATGGTGGCATTGGGGGGTGGCAGTGGTGGCACTGGGGGGCAGTGCTGATGTTGATGGGGTTGGGGGCTTGGCAGTGATGGTGACACTGGTGACACTGATGTCACCAATGAGGGCGAGGAGAAGGCGTCGGGCGGCTCGGGGCAATGGGATGGTGGTGTTGGTTGGGTTGTTGGGTTATTGATCAGTCATTGATCAGTCATTGATTGGGTCACTGGTGACATCAATGACATTGGTGACCCTGCTGTCCCCACTGTGGCAGCGACGGCAAGGAGAAGGCGTTGGGCAGCTCGGGGCGATGGCATGGTGCTGTTGCTTGGGTGTCAGTTGGGTCATTGATCAGTCATTGGTCATTGATTGGGTGTTAATTGGGTCATTGATTGGGTCATTGGTGACATTGGTGATATTGGTGACCCTGGTGACACTGTCCCCACTGTCATAGTGATGGTGAGGAGAAGGCGTCGGGCGGCTCGGGGCAGTGGCATGCTGCTGTTGGTTGGGTGTTGGTTGGGTTATTGATCAGTCATTGATCAGGTCACTGGTGACACTGATGACACTGATGACATTGGTGACCCTGCCGTCCCCGTTGTCCCCAGTGATGGCGAGGAGAAGGCGTTGGGCAGCTCGGGGCGATGGGGTGTTGGTGTTGGTGGGGTCACTGGTTGGTTATTGATCGGGTCATTGGTTGGTCATTGGTTGGGTCATTGATCAGCCATTGATCAGGTCACTGGTGACACTGGTGACACTGATGACACTGATAACACTGATGACCCCACTGTCCCCCCATCGCAGCGACGGCGAGGAGAAGGCGTCGGGCAGCTCGGGGCGATGGGGTGTTGGTGTTGGTGGGGTCACTGGTTGGTTATTGATCAGGTCATTGGTTGGTCATTGGTTGGGTCATTGATCAGCCATTGACCGGGTCACTGGTGACACTGATAACACTGATGACACTGATGACACTGATGACCCCACTGTCCCCCCATGGCAGCGACGGCGAGGAGAAGGCGTCGGGCAGCTCGGGGCGCTCGCTGGGCGCGGCGGGCGCGGCGCTGGGCAGCGATGACAGCCTGGCGGGCTATGGCGGCAGCGCCGACGTGCAGTTCAACGAGGACGGCTCGTTCATCGGGCAGTACAGCGGCGCCCGCGCCGCCGGCAGCTCCGGGCCCGCCAGCCCCTCGGCCGCCGCGCCCCTCGACTGAGCGGGGACACCGGGGGGGCACCGGGAGCCCCCGCGGCCACGGGGACCTGCCGAGGGCGTGGCGGGGCCGCTATGGCCGTGGGGACGCTCTGTGTCACAATGAGGGCACCATGGCCGTGGGGACCCCCCTGTGTCATAGTGAGGTCACCATGGCCGTGGGGACACTCTGTGTCACGGTGAGGTCACCATGGCCATGGGGACTCTCTGTGTCATGGTGAGGGCACCATGGCCGTGGGGACCCCCCTGTGTCACCATGGCGATGGGGACCACTCTGTGTCACAGTGAGGGCACCATGGCCGTGGGGACTGCTCTGTGTCATGGTGAAGTCACCATGGCCGTGGGGACTGCTCTGTGTCACGGTGAGGGCACCATGGCCGTGGGGACCCCCCTGTGTCACCATGGCGATGGGGACTGCTCTGTGTCACAGTGAGGGCACCATGGCTGTGGGGACCGCTCTGTGTCACCATGGCGATGGGGACCACTCTGTGTCACAGTGAGGGCACCATGGCGATGGGGACCACTCTGTGTCACAGTGAGGGCACCATGGCCGTGGGGACCACTCTGTGTCATGGTGAAGTCACCATGGCCGTGGGGACCCCCCTGTGTCACGGTGAGGTCACCATGGCCGTGGGGACCCCCAGTGATGGAGCAGGGACCCCCGTGGTGATGGGGACCCCCCTACCATGTCACCATGGCCGTGGGACTGCTCTGTGTCACAGTAAGGTCACCACAGCCATGGGGACCCCCCGGTGATGGAGCAGGACCCCTGTGGTGATGGGGACTGCTCTGTGTCACCACGGCCATGGGGACCCCCAGTGATGGGGCGGGATCCCCAAGGCCATGGGGACCCCCCCCATGTCACCATGGCTGTGGGGACCACTCTGTGCCACGGTGAGGTCACCACGGCCGTGGGGACCCCCCAGTGATGGAGTGGGACCCCCACGGAGATGTGGACCCCCCTGTGTCACAGTGGGGCCCCCAAGGCAATGGGGACCCCCCTGTGTCACCATGGCACTGGAGACCCCCAGTGATGGAGCGGGACCCCCATGGCAATGGAGACCCCCCATGTCACTATGGCCGTGGGGACCCCCCAGTGATGTAGCAGGACCCCCACAGCAACGGGGACCCCCCCAATGACATCGTGGGGCACCCACGGCATTGGGGACACCACCAGCACTGGGGGGACCCCTCCCCAAATGTCACAATGGGACCCCCCCATGTCACAGTGGGACCCCCCCACGTCACAATGGGACCCCCCATGGCTCTGGGGACCCCCACGTTACTGGGACCCCCCGAACCCAAGGGGGACCCCAGAGCCCCCCCCATTTAAGGGCCCCCAACCCCTCCCCCCCATTAAAGGCCCCCCTCCCCCTTCACTGCCAAAGGGGGGGTCCCTTAAGTGCCCCCCCAGTCTGGGGGGGTCGTTTGGGGCTGGCGGGAGGGGGGCGGGGAACGGGACCCCCCCCCAAAAACACCTCACAGCGGGGGGGGGCGGGGACCCCCCCGTTGGATTCAGCCAAAAATCAACCCCCCCATTTTGGGGAGGGGGCTCTGGACACCGGGGGGGCTCTTCAGACCAAATCGGGGGCGGGGAATGGGGGGTTTTGCCCCCCCCCCAGATTTCAGACCCCCCCTCCCTCCTTCACTCCTCCGGGACCCCCCTCCCCCAAAATCTCGGGGGGTTTGGGGGGGGGGTCCCACCACGCCCCCCCCCATCTCTGAATGCATCTCACGGCGCGGCCTTGGCAACCTCACACGAGCCGATGGGGGGGGTCTGCACCCCAAACCCCCCCTCTGCACCCCAGAACACCCCAGAACCCCCCCTCTGCACCCCAAACCCCCCACGGGAGGGGTCTGCACCCCAAAACCCCCCAGACCCCCCTCTGCACCCCAAACCCA
>JAXCHO010000855.1:0-25708 GCA_036630365.1 Acanthiza pusilla
TGGGGATTTTCCCCTCCCCCACTAAAAAATCCTCCTTCCCCCCCCCATTTTTTCCCCATAATTTTCCAACCAAAAACCCCAAAATCCCCAAATTTTGGAGTTTCCCCCTCCCCCACTCTAGGACCCCTCCCCCACCCCCAAAATTCCCCGTTTTTTCCCCCAAATTTTCCCATTTCCCCTCAAGTTTTCCCATTTTTTCCTAATTCTCCCCTCACAACTCCCCAAACTAGACCCCCCCCAAAACCCCCAAATTTTGGGCTTTACCCCTCCCCCACTCATTCCCCCCTCCCCCAACCCCAAAATTCCTCATTTTTTCCCCCATAACTTTTCAACCAAAAACGCCAAATTCTCCAAATTTTGGCTGCGGCCCCTCCCCCACCCCCAGGCCCCTCCCCCACCCCCAGGCCCCTCCCCCACCCCCAGCCCCTCCCCCACCCCAAAATTCCCCATTTTCCCCCCAAAATCTTCCAACTTCCCCCCGGTTTTTTCCCATTTCTCTCCATTTTTTCGTCGTTTTTCCCCCACAACTTTCCAACCAAACCTCCTAAAACCCCCAAATTTTGGCTCTGACCCCTCCCCCACCCCCATTGGCCCCTCCCCCACCCCCAGGCCCCGCCCCCTCCCCGTTGGCCCCGCCCCCTCACCATGGCGGACACGGTGAAGTCGCGCGCGTGCATCTTCTCCGTCAGCCAATCCACCTTGCGGCGAGTGTTGATGAAGATCACGGCCTGCGTGATGGTCAGCGTCTCGTAGAGATCGCAGAGAGTGTCCAGCTTCCACTCCTGATCGATAACCAATCGATAATCAATAATTGATAACCGATAGTGATCAATAACCTATCAATAACTGAGCAATAGTGAGCAATAGTGATCAATACATGAAGTGACAGTGACCCAGAGCTGATGGTCAGCGTCTCGTAGAGATCGCAGAGCGTGTCCAGCTTCCACTCCTGATCGATAATCGATAATTGATCAATAACCGATCAATAATCAATCAATATTCATCACTTGAGATCAATATCTGATCAATAAACACAGTGACAGTGACCCAGAGCTGATCGTCAGCGTCTCGTAGAGATCGCAGAGAGTGTCCAGCTTCCACTCCTGATCGATAATCGATCGATAATCAATAATCGATAATCAATAATCGATATCTGATCAATAACCCATCAATCACTGAGCAATGGTGATCAATAAACACAGTGACAGTGACCCAGAGCTGATGGTCAGCGTCTCGTAGAGATCACACAGAGTGTCCAGCTTCCACTCCTGATCGATAATCGATAATTGATCAATAACTGATCAATAATCAATCAATATTCATCACTTGAGATCAATATCTGATCAATAAACACAGTGACAGTGACCCAGAGTCGATGGTCAGCGTCTCGTAGAGATCGCAGAGAGTGTCCAGCTTCCATTCCTGATCGATAACCGATCAGTAATCAATAATCGATAATCGATAGTGATCAATAAACACAATATCTGGTCAATAATGAATGGTAACTGATCAATAAACACAGTGACAGTGACCCAGAGCTGATGGTCAGCGTCTCGTAGAGATCACAGAGAGTGTCCAGCTTCCACTCCTGATCGATAACCGATCGGTAATCAATAATCGATAATCGATGATCAATAACCCATCGATAACTGAGCAACAGTGATCAATAAACACAGTGAGAGTGACCCAGAGCTGATCGTCAGTGTCTCGTAGAGGTCACACAGCGTGTCCAGCTTCCACTCCTGGCCGATAATCAATAACCAATCAATAATCGATAATCGATACTCGATATCTGACCAATAACTGATCCATAGTGATCAATAACTGCAGTCACAGTGACAGTGACCCAGAGCCGATGGTCAGCGTCTCGTAGAGGTCGCAGTAACTGATAACCAATTGATAATTGATAACCGATAACCGATAGATAATAGCCGATCAACAGTGATCAATAACAGATTGATAGACGCAGTGACCCACAGCTGATAGTGACTATCAATAATGGATAACCAATAACCAATTGATAACCAATAACTGATAACCAATCACTGATAACTGATAACCACTATTAATCGGTTATTGGTTATTATCGATTGGCTAATCGATAATCAATAACCAACAACCGATTAACAGTGATCAATACACACAGTAACACTGACCCTGAGCTGACGATCACTATCAATAATGGATAACTGATAACCAATAACGGATTGATAACCAGTAACCAATAACTGATAACCAATAACCGATCGATAGTCAATAATCAATAACCGATCGATAATCGATCAATGTCCAGTCCATACTGATCGATACAGTGATGGTGTCCCTCAGCTGACGGTCACTATCAATAACGGCTAACCAATAACTGATCGAGAAGTGATTGATAACCAATAACAATCGATAACCAATAACCGATCGATAATCAATAACCGATCGCTAATCGATCAGTGTCCCCCCCGCTCAGGGGCCGTTCCCATGGGGGAGGGGCAGTCCATGGTCCGGGGGGCTCAGGTCGCTGTGGCATGGGGACACTGCGGGGGGGCCACGGGGGAGGGCGCCCGCAAATCCTGGGACCATGCCGCGGAACGTTCCAGAAACTCACTGAAAATGACCCAAAATTGACCCCAAAATTCACCAAAAATTACCCAAAATTGACCCAAAATTGACCCAAAATTCACCCCAAAATTGACCCCAAAATTGACTTGAAATTGACCCAAAATTGACTCGAAATTGACCTAAAATTGACCCAAAACTCACCCCAAAATTGACCCGAAATCGACCAAAAATAACCCAAAATTCACCCCAAAATTCACCAAAAATAACCCAAAAGTCACCCCAAAATTCTTAAAAATTGCCCAAAATGTCCCGAATTTTCCCCAAATGCTCAGCTCCCTCTCCACGTTGATGTAGAAGTGTCGGATCCCCAAAATCCTCCCCAAATCACCCAAAAAATCACCAAAAAATCACCAAAAAAATCACAAAAAAATCACGAAAATTCACCAAAAAAATCCGAAAAAAATCCTAAAATTGCCCAAAATGTCCCGAATTTTCCCCAAATGCTCAGCTCCCTCTCGACGTTGATGTAGAACTGGCGGATGCCCAAAATTCTCCTAAATCCCCCCAAAAAATCACAAAAAATCACCCAAAAATCACAAGAATTCACCAAAAAAATCCAAAAAAAATCCTAAAAATCCTAAAAATCACCGAAATTTGCCCAAAATCGCCCGAATTTTCCCCAAATCCTCACCTCCCTCTCGACGTTGATGTAGAAGTGTCGGATCCCCAAAATCCTCCCCAAATCACCCAAAAAATCATGAAAAATCACCAAAAAGTCATAAAAATCCAAAAAAAATCTAAAAAAAATCCGAAAAAAATCCGAAAAAAATTCGAAAAAATCCTAAAAATTGCCCAAAATCGCCCAAATTTTCCCCAAATCCTCAGCTCCCTCTCGATGTTAAGGTAGAAGTGTCAGATCCCCAAATCACCCAAAAAATCATCGAAAAATCACCAAAAAAACCACAAAAAATCACAAAAATTCACCAAAAATTCACAGAAAAAATCCGAAAAAAATCCTAAAATTGCCCAAAATCCCAGGAATTTTCCCCAAACGCTCACCTCCCTCTCGACGTTGATGTAGAACTGGCGGATGCCCTCGAGGGTGAGCTCCTCCTTCTTGACGAGGATTCGGATTGGATCTCTCATGAACTTCTTCGTCACCTCCAGGACGTCCAGAGGCATCGTGGCCGAGAGGAGAACCACCTGGGGGGCGAAAAATAATAAAAAAAAAGGATTAGGACCCAAAAAAATGGAAAAATACCCCAAAAAATGAGATCAGGACCCCAAAAAAGCAAAAGAAAAGGGGAAAAGCACCAAAAAAACCCAAAAAATCCAACAAAAAACAGCATCGTGGCCGAGAGGAGAACCACCTGGGAGGCGAAAAAAGCCAAAAAATGGAATTAGAACCCCAAAAAATGGGGTCAGGAGCCCAAAATTATCCAAAAATACCCCAAAAAATGAGATCAGGACCCAAAAAATGGGGAGAATGTCCATAAAAATGGAAAAAAATCCAAAAAAAAGGCAAAAAACAGAACATTGGGGCTGAGAGGAGAACTACCTGGGGGGCGAAAAATAATAAAAAAATCATGATTAGGACCCAAAAAAATGGAAAAATACCCCAAAAAATGAGAACAGGACCCCAAAAAAATGGGGAGAATGTCCATAAAAATGGAAAAAAAGGAAAAAAAAGACAAAAAATGGAGCATTGGGGCTGAGAGGAGAACCACCTGGGGGGCGAAAAAAGTGAAAAAATGGAGTCAGGACCCCGAAATTATCCAAAAATACCCCAAAAAATGAGATCAGGACCCCGAAAAATGGGGAGAGCATCCCAAAAAATGGAAAAAAAAAGAAAAAAAAAGACAAAAAATGGAGCATTGGGGCTGAGAGCAGCACCTGGGGGGAGAAAAATGACCAAAAATGGAATTAGAACCCCAAAAAATGGGGTCAGGACCCCGAAAAACCAAAAAGAAAACCCAAAAATGAGGTCAGGACCCCAAAAAACAAAAAAAAAACCCCAAAAAAATAAGATTGGGATGCCAAAAAATCCCAAAAAAAGGAGTCAGGACAACAAAAAACCACAAAAAACCCTAAAAAAAAAAAAAACAAACAAAAATGGGGTCAGGATGCAAAAAAAAAAACAAAACCCAAATCATCCAAAAAATAAGGTCAGGACCCAAAAAATTGGGATTGGGACTGAGAAATGAGATCAGGACCCCAAAAAAACCCAAAAACCCAAAAAATCTCATTGGGAACTCTGGGAAGTTCAGCAGGGACTCTGAAAAGGGAAAACAGATCTCAAAAATTCCCAAAATCCCAAAAAAGCTCAAATTTCCCAAATTTCTCCCCGAATTTTCTCCAAAAATTGCCCTCGAAAAGATCTCCAATTTCCCACAAAGTTCTCCCAAAATCTCCAAATTTTCCCCCAAAATCTCCAAATTTTACCCCAAAGTGCCCCCAAAGAAATCTCCAAAATTTCCCCCAAAATCCCAAAAACTTCCCCCCCAAAAATCTCCAAATTTCATTCGAAATTTCCCCCCAAAAATCCCCAAATTTCTCCCCAAAATTTTCCTCCAATTTCCTTGAAAATTTCCCCCTAAAATCAAAAATTCCCCAAATTCCCCAAAATTTCCCCCAAATTCCCCAAAACTTTTCCAAATTCCCCCAAAATTTCCCCCAAATTCCCCAAAATTTCCCCAAATTCCCCAAAATTTCCCCAAATTCTTCAAAATTTCCAGCCTTCCCTTAAAATCCCAAAGTTTTCCCCAAAATTTCTGCCAAAATTTCCCTTAAAATCCCCAAAAAACCCCGAATTTTCCTTAAAATTTTCCCCCCAAAAAATCCCCAAATTTCCCCCCAAAATCCCCAGAATTTCCTCCAATATTTCCCCAAATTTCCCCCAAAATTCCCCAAGATTTCCCAAAATTCCCCAAAATTTCCCAATTCTTACCACGGCAGCTGCCAGGGGGCACTTCCCCTTCAATTTTCTCCATTTTTGGGCTATTTTTGCTCATTTTTGCACTTTTTTTTTTGGTTTTTTTTTGGGATTTCCCAATTTTGGGATTTTTTGGGGAACTCGGGGGGATTTGGGCCATTTTTGGGCATTTTTTGCTCATTTTTTGCTCATTTTTGGGCCCTTTTTTGCTCATTTTTCACCAACTTTAACTCATTTTTTTCTCATTTTTTGCTCAATTTTGGCCTTTTTTTACTCATTTTTCACCACTCCTGTGCCTTTTTTTTTTTCTGGGGAGGGGGGGAGGATTTCCCAATTTTGGGATTTTTTTGGAATTTCCCAATTTGGGGATTTTTTAGGGAATTCTGCGCCACTTTTTGCTCATTTTTGGCTTTTTTTTTCATTTTTTGCTCATTTTTCCTCATTTTTCACTCATTTTTTCTCATTTCTGCACCATTTTTTCCACTTTTCTTTTCAGGATTTCCCAATTTTGGGATTTTTTTTTTTTAATTTCAGGTGATTTCGGCCATTTTTGGCCATTTTTTAATCTTTCTTAACTCTTTTTTTCACATTCTTGACCATTTTTTCCTCATTTTTTTCACCATTTTTTCTCATTTCTGCACCACTTATTCCACTTTTTTTTTCCAGGATTTCCCAATTTTGGGATATTTTTGGAATTCCCCAATTTGGGGATTTTTAGGGAATTCTGGGCCATTTTTTGCTCATTTTTTGCTCCTTTTTTCCACATTTTTGACCATTTTTTTCTCATTTTTTTCTCATTTTTTGACCATTTTTCCCTCATTTTTTCACCATTTTTTCTCATTTCTGCACCATTTTTTCCGCTTTTTTTTCCAGAATTTCCCAATTTTGGGCTCTTTTTGGATTTTTTGGGGAATTTGGGGCGATTTGGGCTTTCCCCACCTGCGTGTTCCCGCTGAGCTTCTGGAAGATGTCGTAGATTTGGTCCTTGAAGCCTCGGCTCAGCATCTCGTCCGCCTCGTCCAGCACGAACATCTTGATGAATTTCGGGGCTAAAAACACAAAATTTGGGGAAATTTCAGAATTTTTGGGGTCCTGGAGGGCTTTGGGGCACATTTGAGGTAAAATTTGGAATTTTTTTGGATTTTTTCGGGATTTTTTAAGATTTTTTCTGAATTTTTTTTTAATTTTGGGGTTTTTTTCCAGCGAATTTTGGATTTTTTAAAGGAAAACTTCGGGATTTTTTGGTGATTTTAGGAATATTTTAACTTTTTTTCATTTTATTTTAGGAAAATTCTATGATTTTTGGAGAATTCTAAAGATTTTGGGGTTTTTTTTTGGGGTGAAAATGTCAGAGATTTGGTCCTTGAAGCCTCGTCCAGCACCAACATCTTGATGAATTTCGGGGCTGAAAAACCAAAATTTGGGAAAATTTCAGAATTTCTGGGGTCCTGGAGGGGTTTGGGGTACATTTGAGGTGAAATTTGGGTCTTTTTTGGGATTTTTTTGGGATTTTTTGGGGATTTTTTAAGATTTTTTTTTTTATTTTTTTTTAATTTTGGGGTTCTTTTCTGGGAAATTTTAGATTTTTTTAAAGGAAAACTTTGGGATTTTTTTGGTGATTTCAGGAATATTTTTAATTTTTTTAAATTTTATTTTAGGAAAATGTTAGGATTTTTGGAGAATTTGAAAGATTTTGGGATTTTTTTTGGGGGTGAAAATGTCAGAGATTTGGTCCTTGAAGCCTCGTCCAGCACCACATCTTGATGAATTTCGGGGCTAAAAACACAAAATTTGGGAAAATTTCAGAATTTTTGGGGTCCTGGAGGGTTTGGGGTACGTTTGAGGTGAAATTTGGGTCTTTTTTTGGGGATTTTTTGGGGATTTTTTGGGGATTTTTTAAGATTTTTTTTTTTTTTTTTTTTTTATTTTTGGGGTTCTTTTCTGGGAATTTTTAGATTTTTTAAAGGAAAACTTCGGGATTTTTTTGGTGATTTTAGGAATATTTTAACTTTTTTTCATTTTATTTTAGGAAAATCCTATGATTTTTTGGAGAATTCTAAAGATTTTGGGATTTTTTGGGGTGAAAATGTCATAGATGTGGTCCTTGAAGCCTCGTCCAGCACGAACATCTTGATGAACTTCGGGGCTAAAAACACAAAATTTGGGAAAATTCGAGAATATTTCAGAATTTTCGCGGTCCCAGAGAGGTTTGGGGTAAATTTAAAGCAAAAATTGGGGTTTTTTTCATTATTTTTGGGCATTTTTTGGTTATTTCCTGGTGGAATTTTACATTTTTCGAAGAGAGATTTGGGCAATTTTCCCTAATTTCAAGGATTTTTTCAATTTCACGAATTTTTTAAATAATTTTCGGAAAATTTTCCCATTTTTGGCAAAATTTTAAGGATTTTTGGAGAATTTTTAAACATTTTGGGGAGATTTTCAGGTTTTTTTTTATTTTTGGGCATTTTTTTGGGCAGATTTTATTTTCTGGAGAAATTTGGGTTTTTTAAGGGAAGATTTGGAGAATTTTTTTGGATTTTAGAGAAATTCTTTTGATTTTAGGTTTTTAGGTTTTTTTTATTTTGCGGAGATTTCAGAATTTTGGGACATTTTAGGCTAATTTTGAGGTCCCAAATCATTTTATGCACAATTTTGGGTTGATTTTGGATTTTTGGGTCAATTTTTTAGGTTTTGGGGTTTTTTTGAGTTTATTTCCAATTTTCAAGATATTTTTTGGGATTTTCTGAACTCATTTTTGGGGTCATTTTGGGGTTTTTTGGGTGATTTTCGCCATTTTTTTCGGGATTTTTTCGGGGTTTTTTTGTGTATTTGGGGTTATTTTGGATTTTGGGGGTTTTTTTGGGATAATTTTGGGATTTTTCGGGGTTTCCCCCCTCAGTTTCGGCGCTGATCAGCCCCCGGGGGATTTTGGGGTTCGGGGGGCGCAGGACGCGCTGCCCCTCCCCCACCCCCGGGGTCAGGTGACACGCGGCTCATCCCCGGGGGGGACCCCGAAATTCCCAAAATTCCCAAAAATTCCCAAATTCCCAAAATTCCCAAAAATTCTAAACCCAAAAAAAGCAAAAATTCCCAAAAAAATCCAGAAAGAAATGAGGAAAAAAATGAAAAAAAAGAGATTTTTTAGGGATAAAAAAAAACCAAAATTTGGGAGCTCATCCCCGGGGGGGAACCCCAAAATTCCCCAAAATTCCCCAAAATCCCCGAATTTCCCAAAATTCCTGAAGCTCCAGACCCCAAAAAGCAAAAATTAAAAAAAAAATGGCGAAAAAAATGGCGAAAAAAGAAAAAAAAAAGACATTTTTCAGAATAAAAATTTCAAAATTTGGGAGCTCATCCCTGGGGGAAACCCCAAAATTCCCAAAAATTTCCCAAATTTCCCAAATTCCAGACCCCAAAAAATGGGGAAAATAAAAAAATAAAATACAAAGAACAATATAAAATAGGAAATTCTGAGGAAAACTATTGAGTTTTTAAGTAAAAACCCCAAAATCCCCAAAATTCCCAAAGTTCCTGACCCCAAAAATGGCAAAAGAATTAGAAAAAAAAAGCTAAAATTGAAAAAAAAAAAAAAAAAGAGAATTTTTAAAATAAAAACCCCAAAATTGGGACCTTACCCCTGGGGGGGACGCAAAATTCCCAAATTCTCCAAAATTCCAAACCCAAAAAATACGAAAATTTAAAAAAAAAAAGAAAAGAAAAAAAAACAAAAAATCGGAAAAATGCTTGAAAAAAAAAGGAACCAATTCCCCCCATTTTTTGCCCATTTTTAGTAAAATTTTCCTCATTTTTTGGCGTATTTTCCCCATTTTTTTGCCTTTTTCAGTACAATTTTCACTTTTCCCAAGGTTTTCGGGGTCCCCGGTCTCATTTTTGGGGTGAATTTTAGGATTTTCAGCTCACTCACAAAGATATCTCCCGTTCAGCATGTCGAACCCCATTTAAAATTCCAATTTTTCCCCATTTTTTGTTCGTTTTTGGCCATTTTTTTCCCGTTTTTCCTGGGGTTTTCTTGGTTTTTGGGGTTTTTGAGGTCCCTGATCTCATTTTTGGGGTGAATTTTCCCGATTTCCGCTCACTCACAGAGGTATCTGCGGTTCAGCATGTCGAACCCCATCTAAATCCCATTTAAATCTCCTTTTTTTCCCCATTTTTGGGCGTATTTTCCCCATTTTTTTGCCTTTTTCAGTACAATTTTCACTTTTCCCAAGGTTTTCGGGGTCCCCGGTCTCGTTTTTGGGGTGAATTTTCCCGATTTCCGCTCACTCACAGAGATATCTCCTGTTCAGCATGTCGAACACCCTGCCGGGCGTGTTAATAACTCATTTTTTCTCCATTTTTAATCAGATTTTTGCCATTTTTTATCCCTTTTTTGCGGGGTTTTCTTGGTTTTTGGGGTTTTCGGGGTCCCCGATCTCATTTTTGGGGTCAATTTCGGCATTTTTTGGCTCACTCACAGAGATATCTGCGGTTCAGCATGTCGAACACCCTGCCGGGCGTGCCGACCACGACGTGCGGAGCCTCGAGCTGAAGCTTCTGCACCTCGGCCCTGACGTTGGTGCCGCCGATGCAGGCGTGGCACGAGGCGCCCATGTAGTCCCCGAGGGCCATCACCACCTTCTGGATCTGTGACGTCATCGATTACATCATCAGTGACATCATAGGAAAAGAGCCGACGCGAGAAACCCCCAAAATTCCCACCAAAATCCCATTTTTCCTGCAAGATTTGCAGGAAAAATTACATTTTTTAGCCCCGAATTAGTGCCCCGAGATCTAGGAGAATTTTCTGGATCTGTGACGCCATCAGTGACGTCATCAGTGACGTCATCAGAGAGCACAACACCCAAAAAACCCCTGAAATCCCGATTTAAAAAGCATTGAAAATGAGAATTTCCCAGAAAAATTCCCATTTTTTAGCCCCAAATCAGTGCCTGAGGCTGAAGACAATGTTCTGGATCTGTGATGTCATCAATGACATCATCAGTGAAAACAGGAACTCAAAAACCCCAAAATGGGCACTCAAATCCAATTAAAAATGACAGAATCCCAACAAAAATCGAATTTTCGAGGTGCCCATGCAGTCCCCAAGGGCCATCACCACCTTCCGGATCTGTGACGTCATCAATTACGTCATTAATTACGTCATCAGTGGAAAAAGAACCAAAAAAACCCCCGAAATCCCCACTCAAAAATCACTGAAAACGCAAAATCCTCGTTAAATTCCAAGGAAAAATCACATTTTTTAGCCCCGAATTGGTGCCTTGAGAGACAGGATAATGTTCTGGATCTGTGACGTCATCAGTGACATCATCAGCGGAAAGAGCACCCCAAAAAAACCCCAAAATCAGCACTCAAATCTCATTAGAAACCCCAAAATTTCCCAAATTTCCCCAAATTTCCCCAAATTTCTCTGAATTTCCCCCCCAAATTACCCCGAAATGCAAAAAAAAAATCCCAAAATTTACCCAAATTTCCCAAACTCTGTGCCCCCGGCATGAACCAGTGCGGCCACTGGTCCGAACTGGGATGAACTGGGAGAGCTTTGCTGTGCCCCCCCCGGATTTGGGCCAAGGCCAAGGGGCCCTGCCCTGCCCAGGCGGGGGGGAACTGGTTTATACTGGTTTATACTGGTTTGGACTGGTTTGGAGCGTTTTATACTGGTTTGGACTGGTTTGGACTGGTACGGATTGGTTTGGAGCATTTTATACTGGTTTGGAGTGGTTTATACTGGTTTGGATTGGTTCATAGTAGATGATACTGGTTTGTACTGGTTTATACTGGTTTGGAGTGATTTAAACTGGTTTTTACTGGTTTAAACTGGTCTATCCCGCTCCAAACCGGTTCAGACCGGTCCATACCACCCCATACTGGTTCAAACTGGTTTATACTGGTCTCCACACAGGTATAATGCAAACCTGAGCCACCAGACAGCACTCTAAAAATGGTTTATACTGGTTTTTACTGGTTTAAACTGGTCTATCCCACTCCAAACTGGTCCCCACCAGCCCCCACCACCCCATACTGGTTCAAACTGGTTCAAACTGGTTTTTACTGGTTTGAACTCTTCTATTCCACTCTAAACTGCCCCCATCAATCCATACTGATACTGGTTTAAACTGGTTTTTACTGGTTTTTACTGGTTTGAACTGGTTTTTACTGGTCTATCCCGCTCCAAACCGGTTCAGACTGATCCCCACCACCCCATACTGGTCCATACTGGTCCATACTGGTCCATACTGGTCCAAACTGGTACCTGCTGGGCGAGCTCGCGGGTGGGCGCGAGGACGAGCGCCTGCGTGGCCTTGAGCTCCAGCTCCACCTGCTGCAGGATGGAGATGGCGAAGGTGGCGGTTTTACCTGTGCCCGACTGCGCCTGCGCGATGACGTCATAGCCTGGGGGACAGGGGAGACAGGTGAGTCAGTTACAGGTGTGTACAGGCGTGTACAGGTGTGTACAGGTGAGTTACAGGTGTGTACAGGTGTGTAAATGTGAGCACAGGTGTGCCTGACTGCGCCTGCACGATGACGTCATAGCCTGGGGGACAGGGGAGACAGGTGAGTCAGTTACAGGTGTGTACAGGTGAGTTACAGGTGTGTACAGGTGTGTTACAGGTGTGTACAGGTGTGTAAATGTGAGTTACAGGTGTGCACAGGTGTGTTACAGGTGTGTACAGGTGTGTAAATGTGAGTTACAGGTGTGCACAGGTGTGTTACAGGTGTGTACAGGTGTGTAAATGTGAGTACAGGTGTGCCCGACTGCGCCTGCGCGATGACGTCATAGCCTGGAACGAGACAGGTGAGCGCAGGTGAGACACTGACAGGTGTGTGAGTATATGTACAGGTGAGCTACAGGTGTGTACAGGTGTGTAAATGTATGTTACAGGTGTGTACAGGTGTGCCCGACTGCGCCTGCGCGATGACGTCATAGCCTGCGGGGACAGGTAAATTACAGGTGAGTTACCTACAGGTGAGTACAGGTGTGTGAGTATACGTACAGGTGAGTTACAGGTGTGTAAATGTGAGTTACAGGTGTGTACAGGTGTGCACAGGTGTGCCCGACTGCGCCTGCGCGATGACGTCATAGCCTGGAACGACACAGGTGAACACAGGTGAGACACTGTCAGGTGTGTATAGGTGTGTAAATGTGAGTTACAGGTGTGTACAAGTGAGTACAGGTGTGTACAGATGAGTTACAGGTGTGTTACAGGTGTGTACAGGTGTGTAAATGTGAGTACAGGTGTGTAAATGTGAGTACAGGTGTGTAAATGTGAGTTACAGGTGTGCACAGGTGTGTTACAGGTGTGTACAGGTGTGTAAATGTGAGTTACAGGTGTGCCCGACTGCGCCTGCGCGATGACGTCATAGCCTGGAACGAGACAGGTGAGCACAGGTGAGTTACCTACAGGTGTGTACAGGTGTGTGAGTGTATGTACAGGTGTGTACAGGTGTGTACAGGTGTGTACAGGTGTGTAAATGTGAGTTACAGGTGTGCCCGACTGGGCCTGCGAGATGACGTCATAGCCTGCGGGGACAGGTGAGACAGGTGAGACACTGACAGGTGTGTGAGTATATGTACAGGTGAGTACAGGTGTGTACAGGTGTGTAAATGTGAGTTACAGGTGTGTAAATGTGTGCCCGACTGCGCCTGCGCGATGACGTCTTAGCCTGCGGGGACAGGTGAGACAGGTGAGTCAGTTACAGGTGTGTACAGGTGTGTGAGTATATGTACAGGTATGTACAGGTGTGTACAGGTGTGTACAGGTGTGTAAATGTGAATTACAGGTGTGTACAGGTGTGTAAATGTGAACTACAGGTGTGTACAGGTGAGTTACAGGTGTGTAAATGTGAGTTACAGGTGTGTAAAGCTGAGTTACAGGTGTGTACAGGCGAGTTACAGGTGTGTACAGGTGAGTTACAGGTGTGTACAGGTGAGTTACAGGTGTGTACAGGTGAGTTACAGGTGTGTACAGGTGAGTTACAGGTGTGTACAGGTGAGTTACAGGTGTGCCCGACTGCGCCTGCGTGCTGACGTCATAGCCTGGAATACACAGCTGAGGACAGGTGAGGCACTGGGGCGGTACTGGTCTATACTGGGACAGCTCCCACACACCTGTCCAGGTGAGCACAGGTAAATTCTCACCTTTAATGCAGGGCAGGATCGCCCTTTGCTGAATCGCCGAGGGTTTCTCAAAGCCGTAGGCAGCACTGAACCATACTGGGCTATACTGGTCTATACTGGTCTATACTGGGATTACCTGCACACACCTGTGCACACCTGTCCAGGTGAGCTCTCACCTTTAATGCAGGGCAGGATCGCCCTTTGCTGAATCGCCGAGGGTTTCTCAAAGCTGTAGGCTGCACTGAACCATACTGGGCTATACTGGTTTGTACTGGGATTACCTACACACACCTGTGCACACCTGTCCAGGTGAGCTCTCACCTTTAATGCAAGGTAGAATTGCCCTCTGCTGAATCGCCGAGGGTTTCTCGAAGCCGTAGGCTGCACTGGGGGCACTGGGGCTATACCGAACCATACTGGTCTATACTGGGATTACCTGTACACACCTGTCCAGGTGAGCACAGGTAAATTCTCACCTTTAATGCAGGGCAGGATGGCTCTCTGCTGAATCGCCAAGGGTTTCTCGAAGCCGTAGGCTGCACTGGGGCTATACTGAACCGCACTGGTCTATACTGGGCCATACTGGGATTACCTGTGCACACCTGTCCAGGTAAATCCAGGTGAGTTCTCACCTTTAATGCACGGCAGGATGGCTCTCTGCTGGATGGCCGAGGGTTTCTCGAAGCCGTAGGCAGCACTGAACCATACTGGTCTATACTGGTCTATACTGGGATTACCTGCACACACCTGTCCAGGTGAGCTCTCACCTTTAATGCAAGGTAGAATCGCTCTCTGCTGGATCGCCGAGGGTTTCTCGAAGCCGTAGGCTGCACTGGGGCTATACTGAACCACACTGGTCTATACTGGGCCATACTGGGATTACCTGTGCACACCTGTCCAGGTAAATCCAGGTGATTTAATGCACGGCAGGATGGCTCTCTGCTGGATCGCCGAGGGTTTCTCGAAGCCGTAGGCGTAGATCCCTCGCAGCAGAGCCTCCGACAGGTTCATCTCATCGAAGCTGTCGACCACCTCGTGCCAGTTGCTCTGACCAGTAAAGACCAGTAGAGACCAGTAAGGACCGGTTCCGACCAGTACGAACCAGTTTGGACCGGTTTGAACCAGTGCAAACCAGTACAGACTGATAAGGACTGGTACAGACCAATAAACAACAAGAAAGGGCCTCCCAGTAAAGCCCAGCCCCATCCCAGTTTGGATCAGTACAGACCACTTTGGACCAGTCTGGACCAGTACAAACCAGTTTGGACCGGTTCAGACCAGTACAAACCAGTACAGAGTGGTAACAGCTCCCAGTCCCTCCCAGTTTAATTCTAACCTCTCCCAGTCCATCCCAGTCCCTCCCAGTTTGATTTTAGCCCTTCCCAGTCCCTCCCAGTTTGACTTTAACCCTTCCCAGTCCCTCCCAGACTATCCCAGTTTGATTTTAACCCTTCCCAGTCCAATTCCAACCCCTCCCAGTTCCTCTCAGTTCATCCCAGTGCCTCCCAGTCCATCCCAGTTTGACTTTAACCCTTCACAGTCCCTCCCAGTCCATCCCAGTGCCTCCCAGTAGCTCCCAGTCCGTCCCAGTCTCTGACCTCGATGACCCCGTCAGGCTCCATCCCCTCGGGGCCGCTCTCGCGAGATCTGCCGGAGGTGGGAGGGGCGACATCATGACGTCACCATCCGCGCCGTGACGACACATCGCGGCAGTCCCGCGGCCTTTGCCCTCCTCCCCACGTGACCGGAAGTGCCTCCTTCCCCTCCCCCACTCCAACCACGCGGCGCCACCGGAAGTCGCCCTCAGCGCTAGCCCCGCCCACATCCGGTCCTCCCTCCCGACGGCCAATGGGCAAGCGCGCCGCGGCGTGACGTCACCGCGCACGGGGGGACAATGGAGGCGCGCGCGCGGCGCTGACCACGTGGGCGGGGGGGGGGGGGGGAAGGCCTGGAAAAAACCCGAGAAAAAAATAGGAAAAAAATGGGGAAAAAACGGCGAAAAAAAGTCGGAAAATCGGGAAAAAACCGGCGGGAATGAGGATAAAAACCCAGGAAACCGCGGGAAAAAGGAGAAAAACCTGCGAAAAGCCGCGGTGAGGAAGGGCGGGAATTCGTGAGGGGAGAGCGGAAAATGGCGCGCGGCCTGCGCGAAAAAAATAAAAACCCTGAGGGAGCGGGGGGAGGGTCGCGCCTTTCCCACCCCCCCCCGGCGGTTTTCGGGGTTCCCCTCCCCCCCCGACCCTCCCCCGCCCCCTCCACCCCTCCCCCCCGGCGCTGTCGCACCGATTGTCGTGACTCGCCGACATCGCTGGCTCCGCTCAGGGCCCCCCCGCCCCCGGCGCGGCCTTAAAGAAGGGCCCCAAGCCACGCCCACCCGCGCGATGATTGGCTGATCAGCCCCAAGCCACGCCTCTTCCCTCTGCTGATTAGCTGGAGGTTTTAAACCACGCCCCGCCGCGCGATGAGTGGCTGATTCCACCTAAACCACGCCTCTTCCCTCTGCTGATTGGTTGGAGGGTTTAAGCCACGCCCCTTCCCACGGGAACTGTCGGGAAGCTGCGGAGGGGGCGTGGCCTGACTGGACCACGTGGGGGAAGGGTCGGGGGTGCCCCTCCCCCACCCTGGGGACCCCAAAATTAAATTGGGGGGAGGGGAGGGGGGGAGGGGCGTGGGAACCTCTGAAATTGGGGGGGGGCTCTTAAAGGGACCGCGGCACGGAATTGGGCGGGTGGGGGAGGGGAGGGATGGAGCCCCGAGCCCCTCCCCCCGCTGGGGGTGGGACCCTCCCCCCCGAAATGTCCCCAAATGTCCTTAAAATGTCCCTAAAATGTCCCCAAATATCCCAAAATGTCCCTAAATCCTCTCCCCGAAATGTCCCCAAAATATTCCAAAAATATCCCCAAAATGTCCCAAAATTCCCCCAAAAAATGTCCCCAAAAATGTTCCCAAAATATTCCCAAAAACCTCCCCGAAAATGTCCCTAAAATGTCCCCAAATTCCACCCAAATGTCCCCAAATCCTCTCTCTGAAATGTCCCCAAATTCTCCCAAATTTATCCCCAAAATATCCCCAAATTCCCCCAAAATATTCCCAAATCCTCCCCTAAAATACTCCCAAAATGTCCCCAAATCCTTCCCGAATGTCCAAAATTCCCTCCCAAAATATTCCCAAAATATTCTTAAAATGTCCCCAAAATGCCCTCAGATTCCCCCCAAAAAATGTCCTCAAAATGTCCCCAAATTTCCCAAAAAATCCCCAAAATATTCCCAAATTTTCCTCTAAAATTATCCCCAAATGTCCCCAAATTTCTCCCCAAAATCCCAAAAAAGTCCCCAAATTTCCCCAAAATCCCAAATTCCTCCCGCACCCCTCAATCTCTGCCCAAAAAAATCCCAAAATTCCCAAATTTTCGTTATTTTCGCTCTTTATTTCGTTTTTTTTTTCCTCCTTCAGCTCAAAAACGGGGGGAGGGGAAATTTGGGGACCCTCCCCCCAAATTTGGGACCCCAAAATTTCCACCCTGGGACCCCAAAATTTCCACCCTGGGACCCAAAATTCCACCCAGGACCCCAAAACTTTGGCCTGGGACCCCAAAATTTCGGGGGGACCCCTCCCCCACCCCAATGGGCAAAAATTGGAGCAAATTTGGAGCAATTTTGGGTCAATTTTGGAGAATTTTAGGCAATTTTGGAGAATTTTGGGCAATTTTCATGGCGTTTTTGTTATTTTTGGGGGGAATTTTTCAGGATTTTTTGGGGAATTTTTGGGATTTGGGAATGTTGGGATTTTGGGATTTTTTGGGGTCACCCCTCCCTTTTATTTAATAAAAATCTCATTTTTGGGGGTGGATTTTCACCATTTTTGGGCACATTTTCGCCATTTTTGGGCCGATTTTCGCCATTTTTTCACCATTTTTTCCAGGATTTTTTTGGGAATTTTCGGGAATTTGGGAATTTGGGGATTTTTCAGGGTGACACCTCCCATTTATTTAATATAAATTTTATATTTTTGAACTCATTTTCACCATTTTTGGGCACATTTTCGCCATTTCCAGGCTCATTTTCGCCATTTTTTCACTATTTTTTTCGGGATTTTTTTGGGAATTTTTGGGAATTTGGGAATTTTAGGATTTTTCGGGGTCACTTCTCATTTATTTAATATAAATTTCATATTTTTTGGGCACATTTTCGCCATTTTTGGGCACATTTTCGCCGTTTTTGGGCCGATTTTCGCCATTTTTTCGCCCTTTTTTTTCGGGGATTTTTTGGGGAATTTTTGGGAATTTGGGAATTTGGGGATTTTGGGGAATTTCGGGGTCACAGGGCGAGCTGGCAGTGGCAGAGCTCTTTGTACATCAGGCGCCGCAGGTGAGGCATGTCCTGCTGGGTGAAGCTGAAGGGGCGGCCCAGGGCCAGGAACTTGCAGTACTGAAAATTGGAAAAAAACACCCAAAAAGTTACAAAAAAAGTTAAAAAAAAATTAAAATTTGGGAGCAAAAGAGCGTGGAAGGAAAAGTTCTGGGAGGAAAGATGGAAAAAATGGGGGAAAAAATGGAGAAAATAAGGAAAAAAATTGAGAAAAAATCCCCAAATCCCCCCAGGATCCCCCCAAAAATCCCCAAAAATTCCCCCAAATCCTCCCAAAAAATCCCAAAAAAAATCCCTAAAAAATCCCCCAAAATCCCAAAAAAATCCCTAAAAAAATCCCAAAAAAATCCCCAAAAATCACCAAAAATATCCCAAAAAATCACCAAAAAATCACCAAAAAAATCACAAAAAAATTCCCAAAATCCTCCAAAAAATCCTCTAAAAAAATCCCAAAATATAAAAAAAAACCCTCAAGAAATCTCAGAATCCCCAAAAAAAATCACCAAAAAAATCCCAAAAAATCACCAAATCCCCCCAGGATCCCCCCAAAAATCAAAAAAAAAATCCCTAAAAAAATCCCCCCCAAAAAATCACAAAAAAAATCCCAAAATCCTCAAAAAAATCCTCTAAAAAATCCCAAATTATCCAAAAAAAATCCCTCAAGAAATCTCAGAACCCCCCCAAAAAACAACACAAAAAAAATCACAAAAAATCACCAAAAAATCACCAAAAAATCACAAAAAATCACCAAAAAATCACAAAAAAATCCCAAAATAATCCCAAAAAATCACAAAAAAATCACAAAATCCCCAAACAATCCCAAAATTCCCCCAAAATCCCAAAATTCCCCCAAATGCCCAAACTCTCACCTGCAGCACGAAGGCTCCGCAGTCGCTGTCGTTGTTCTGCCGAGCGACGTTCTGGGGAAAAAAAACCAAATTTTGGAATTTTGGGGGAGATTTTTGAGTTTTTTCGGGGGTGATTTTGGGATTATTTTGGGGCTATTTTTGGGTAATTTTTGGGTCATTTTTGGGGTAATTTTGGGCCAATTTCAGGGTCCTTTTTTGGGCCAATTTCAGTGATTTTTGGGTTGATTTTGGGCTGATTTTGGAGTGATTTTGGGGTTATTTTTCGGCTGATTTTGGGATAGTTTTGGGGTTATTTTTTGGGTAATTTTGAGGTAACTTTTGGCATTTTTTGGGGTGATTTTGGGGTGACTTCAGAGTGATTTTTGGAGTGATTTTGGGCTGATTTTCGGGTGATTTTTGGGCTGATTTTGGGGTGATTTTGGGGTTATTTTTAGAGTGATTTTGGGGTGATTTTGGGGTGATTTTGGGGTTATTTTTGGGGTGATTCTGGGGCATTTTTGGGCAATTTCAGGGTCACTTTTTTGCCGATTTTAGTGATTTTTGGGGTTATTTTTGGGGCAATTTTGGGCCGATTTCAGGGTTATTTTCAGGTGATTTTGGGGTGATTTTGGGGTTATTTTTGGGCCAATTTCGGGGTGATTTTCGGAGTAATTTTGGGGTGATTTTGGGCCATTTTTGGGATAACTTTGGGGTAATTTTTGGCATTTTTGGGGCTCCCCTCACCATTTTGAAGGCTCCCCGCCAGCCCTCGCGGAAGTCAGGCCTCTCCTTCTTGTCAGCCTCGGCCTGGAGGTAGCGGCAGATGTGCTGTGGGCGTGGCCAGAGGGGGCGTGGCCAGCGATGGGCGTGGTCAGGCACATGATCAGTCATGGGCGTGGTCCGCGATGGGCATGGTCAGAGGTGGGCGTGGCCAAACAAATTAAGTGTGATCAATGATGAGTGTGGTGGACAATGGGCGTGGTCAGCGATGGGTGTGGTCACAGACCACGCCCACCCCTGGCTCCTCCCCCAAGCCCCACCCACCGAGACCACGCCCACAAAGCCACCCCACCCATTAGGCCCTGCCCACTTTCAGGCCACGCCCCTTCAAGCTCCTCCCACCCCAATTTGGGGCAATAAAGGCGAATTTAAGGTCAGGGTTTGGCCACGCCCACATTTGGGAGGCCATGCCCCTTCTAACTTAACCCCGCCCACCTCATCATTAACGGCTTTTTTCTGATAATTAACGCCTCCCCTTCCAAGTTAAGCCCCGCCCCCTTCAGACATTAAACATAACCACGCCCACTTTCCCACCTGGCCACGCCCACATTCTGGCCACACCCACTCTGAATTAACCCTTCGCTAGACCGGAACATGTGACACAATTAACACTTCCCTTTCCAAATTAAGCCCCGCCCCTTTCCCACCTTATCCCCTATAACCACGCCCATTTTTGACTGGCCACGCCCACCCTTAGACCACTCCCATTCCCAATTAACCCTTTCCTAACCAAGGCTTTCCATCATGAAATTTGACACAATTAACTCGTTCCTTTCCAAACCGAGCCCCGCCCCCAGGATATTTAGCCCCATGGCCACGCCCATTTTTGACTGGCCACGCCCACCTTTAGACCACGCCCATTCCCAATTAACCCTTTCCTAACCAAGGCTTTCCATCATGAAATTTGACACAATTAACTCGTTCCTTTCCAAACCGAGCCCCGCCCCCAGGATATTTAACCCCCATGACCACGCCCATTTTCTGTCTGGCCACGCCCCCTCTCCTGGCCCCGCCCACCTTGGGGCAGCGGCGGTTGAGCGTGCGCTGCGAGTCGAAGTAGAGGATCCTGCGGCGAGCGACGTCCACGGCCACGAGCGACCAATGCACCTCCAGGTGGATGGGGATCAGCAGCAGCTCCTTGCCGAAGATGTCCACCTGGGGGCGGGGACACGTCGGACACGCCCACTGCGCCTGGGACACGCCCACTGTGCCTGGGACACGCCCACGGCACCTGGGACACACCTGGGACACGTCGGACACGCCCACGGCACCTGGGACACGCCCACGGCACCTGGGACACGCCCACGGCACCTGGGACACACCTGGGACACACCTGGGACACACCTGGGACACACCCACTGCACCTGGGACACACCTGGGACACACCTGGGACACGCCCATGGCACCTGGGACACACCTGGGACACGCCCACGGCACCTGGGACACACCCACGGCACCTGGGACACACCTGGGACATGCTCGGACACGCCCATGGCACCTGGACACGCCCACGGTACCTGGGACACACCTGGGACACAGCTGGGACACGCCCACTCTCACCTGCGGAGGCCACGCCCACCTGGGACACAGCTGGGACACGCCCACTTTCACCTGGGACACGCCCACTGTACCTGGGGCAGACCCACTCCACACCTGAGGCCACGCCCACCTGGGTCACACCTGAGACACGCCTGGGACACACCCACTGCACCTGGGACACACCTAGGGCATGCCCATGCCACCTGGGGGAAGCCACGCCCACCTGGGACACACCTGGATGAGGCCACGCCCACCTGGGACACACCTGTGACATGCTCAGTCTCACCTGGGTCATGCCTACTGCACCTAGGACACACCTGGGACACACCTGGGTGAGGCCACGCCCACCTGGGACACGCCCACTGTCACCTGGGAGCAACCAGGCACAGCTGGGACACACCTGGGACACGCCCACTGCACCTGGGGGAGGCCACACCCACCTGGGACACACCTGGGTGAGGCCACGCCCACCTGGGGCATGCCCACTCTCACCTGGGCGAGGCCACACCCACCTGGGACACGCCCAATGCACTTGGGACATGCCCACCTGGGACACAGCCACTGTCACCTAGGTGAGGCCACGCCCACCCCGAAAGCCCCGCCCCTTCAGCCCCCACCCCTCCCACCCCCATTTCCTCAGGCCCCGCCCTTCCCGGAAGCCCCGCCCCCTTTGGCCCCGCCCCCCCAGCCCCGCCCCTCACGTTCTTGGTCCAGCGCTGGACGCCCTCGTAGCCTCGCGTGCGCAGCTTGTCGTAGAAAAAGGAATTGAAAAAGTGCACCTGCGGAGAGGGGCGGGGCTGGGACACACCTGGGGCACACCTGGGGGAGGCCACGCCCACCGGGGACACACCTGGGACAGGCCACGCCCACCGGGGATACACCGGGGACACACCTGGGGGAGGCCACGCCCACCTGGGACACACCTGGGGCAGGCCACGCCCACCTGGGACACACCTGGGGCAGGCCACGCCCACCTGGGATACACCTGGGACACACCTGGGGCAGGCCACGCCCACCTGGGAGACACCGGGGACACACCTGAGTGAGGCCACGCCCACCTGGGACACACCTGGGACACACCTGAGTGAGGCCACGCCCACCTGGGACACACTGGGGACACACCTGGAAAGGCCACGCCCACTTGGGACACACCTGCGTGAGGCCACGCCCACCGAGGACACACCTGGGATTTGCCCACCATGCCTGGGGAGGCCACGCCCACTTGGGACACACCCAGGACACACCTAGGTGTGGCCACGCCCACCTGAGACACACTTCGGTGGGGAAACGCCCACCTAGGACACACCCACTGATATGAGAGACACCTGGGACATGCCTGGGTGAGGCCACGCCCACCTGGGACACACCTGAGACACGCCCACTGCACCTCGGACACACCTAGGTGAGGCCACGCCCACCTGGGACACACCTGGGACACACCTGGGACACACCTGGGGGAGGTCACGCCCACCTGGGACACACCTGGGGCACACCTGGGGCACAACAAGGTAAGGCCACACCCACCGGACGCACACCTGGGTGAGGCCACGCCCACCCCGGCAGGCCCCGCCCCCAGCTCACCTTGTCGGGCACGGCGTCCATGACGAGGTCCCCGTACATGTTCATCACCTGGGAACAAAAAATCACACCTGGGACACCCAAAATGTCACCTGGAACCCAAAAATGTCACCTGGGACACCCAAAATTGTCACCTGGAACCCAAAAATGTCACCTGGAACCCAAAATTGTCACCTGGAACCCAAAAATGTCACCTGGAACTCAAAATTGTCACCTGGGACACTCGAAAAACTCACCTGGGACACCCCAAAATTCCCAAAATCAAAAAAAAAATTTCCCAAAAAACAAAACAAAAAAAAAACCTCAAGAGACCTGAAAATTCTGCTGTAAACTCCAAAAAATCCCCCAAAAAACCCCAAAATACTCCTGAAAAATGCCAAAAACCCTAAAAATTCCCAAATTAAAAAAAAAAATTCCAAGAACTGAATAATTCTCTCCCGATACCTGAAAATCACTCCGTAAAACCCTAAAAAAAGCCAAAAAATTCCCAAAAAAAAATCCCAACGATTCCCTAAAATTCCCAAAAATCTGAAAAAGTCCTAAAAATTCCCAAATTCCAAAAACAATTCCCCCAAAAAAAGGAAAAATCTTTTTCTGACACCTAAACATTCCCTTGTAAACCCAAAAAAATACCCAAAAAAACCGAAAAAATTTTTTAAAAAATCAAAAAAAAACCCCAAAAAAATTTTTAAAAATCGAAAAAAAATCCAAAAAAAATCGGAAAAAATTCCCAAAAAATTCCCAAAAATTCCAAATAAAATCCCGAACCTGATCGTTGAGCCAGTTGGGGCCGTAGAGAGTCTGCAGGTCGTCCATGGTGAGCACGTGGCGCTTGTAGCTCACGCAGAACCCCAAAAAACCCCCAAAAAATTCCCAAAAAATCCAAAAAAATTCCCAAAAAATCCCAAAAAAGTTCCAAAAAATCCCAAAAATTCCCAAATCTAAAAAAAAATTTCACAAAAAACCAAAATATCTTTTCCTAGCAGCTAAAACTCACTGCGTAAAGCCAAAAAAACACCCAAAAAATCGAAAAAAATTCCAAAAAAATCGAAAAAAAATCCTAAAAAATCGTTAAAAAATCGGAAAAAAATCCCAAAAAATTCCCAAAAATTCCCAAAACACTAAATAAATTTTTGAACCTGATCGTTGAGCCAGTTGGGGCCGTAGAGAGTCTGCAGGTCATCCATGGTGAGCACGTGGTGCTTGTAGCTGACGCGGAACCCCAAAAAAATCCCAAAAAAATCCCCAAAAAAATCCCCAAAAATTCCTGAAAAGTCCCAAAAATTCTGAAAATTTCCAAAATTCAAAAAAAGTCCCAAATAAAATTCACAGAAAGAACAAAGTATCTTTTCCTAGCACCCGAAAATCGTTTTGTAAACCCAAAAAAATACCAAAAAAATTGAAAAAAATTCAAAAGAAATCGAAAAAAAATCCCAAAAAAATCCAAAAAAATTGGGAAAAAATTCCAAAAATCCTAGAAGTCCCCAAAATTTAAAAAAGCCCCAAATGAACCAAAAATCTTCACCTAGCATCTGAAAACCCCTTTGTAAACTCTCCAAAAAAACCCCAAAAAATCGAAAAAAAATTCTAAAAAATCGAAAAAAAATCTGAAAAAAATCCAAAAAATTCCCAAAAAATTCCCAAAAATTCCCAAAAAATTCCCAAAATATCAAACATATTTTTGAACCTGATCGTTGAGCCAGTTGGGGCCGTAGAGAGTCTGCAGGTCGTCCATGGTGAGCACGTGGCGCTTGTAGCTGACGCGGAAGCCTCGCAGCAGAGCGTTCCCGGGGAGCCTCTGGTAGGACTGCAGCAGCTGCTGCACCGAGCCGCGCCTGGGGAGGAAATTAATGGAATTACCCAAAAAATCATGAAATTCCTGAAATTCCCAAAAAAAACCCCGCGGGAATGCGAAATTCCTGAAAAAAACGCCGCGGGAATGCGAAATTCCTGAAAAAAACGCCATGGGAATGCGAAATTCCTGAAAAAAACGCCGCGGGAATGCGAAATTCACAAAAAAAAAAAATCTCTCAAAATACCCCAGAAACCCCCGAAAATTCCTAAAAAAACCCCGAAAATTTCTCCAAAAAAATCCCGAAAAATTCCCAAAAAACACTGAAAATTACAAAAAAAATCTGAAAACTCTCCAAAAAAATCGCGAAAATTCCCAAAAAACACCAAGAACTCCCCAAAAAAATCCCAAATATTTCCAAAAAACCCCGAAAATTCCCCACCCAGAAGATCGCAAAAAACTCCCAAAAATCACCAAAAATTCCCCCAAAAAATCCCTGAAAATTACCCAAAAACCCCCAAAAATTCCCCCCACAAACCCCCCGGAAATTCCCAAAAAACACCCAAAATTCCCAAAAAACACTGAAAATTCCCCCCGAAAAAATCCTGAAAATTCCCCCAAAAAACACCAAAAATTTTTTTTTAAATTCCCGAAAAAAACTCCGAAAATTCCCCCCAAAAATTCTCGAATTTTCCGGAATTTTCTTCACCTCTGGGGGGTGCTGAACTCCTGCTGGAAAATGTCCTCGAGCTTCTCCACGACCTCGTCGGCGCTCACGGGGATCAGGCTCCCGTAGGCCTGCAGGAACTCGTCCAGAATGCCTGAAATCCCCAAATTTCGGGCCTTGGTGACGTCATCGGGGAGCCCCGGATGTGAAATTCCCCAAATTTCCCGAAATTCCCCTGAAATTTCGCGAAATTTTGGCGAAATTCCGGCGAAAATCCCCAAAATTCTGGCGAAAATCGGTATAAATACGGAGACGTTCACCCAAAATTTGGGAATTTCGGGGCTTGGTGACGTCATCAGGATCCCTGGTCCCGAAATTCCCAAAATTCCTGCCAAAATCCCCAAAATTCCCGCAAAATTCCCATGAAAATCACCAAAATTACTGCGAAATTCCCGTGAAAATTGGCATAAAACTGAATGAAATTCGACCGAATTAACTAAAATTCACACAAATAA
>JAXCHO010000856.1:0-31688 GCA_036630365.1 Acanthiza pusilla
TGATTTTTGCGCCGTTTTCGGCCATTTTGCCCAACTTTCCCCAATTCCGTGCCGTTTCCCCATCCCCTAGACGGCCAGCAGCGCCGTGATGGGGCAGTGGTCGCTCCCCGCCACCGTGCTGCGGATCTTGCAGTCGCACAGCGCCCCCAGCAGGCGCCGCGACACCACGGCGTAGTCGAGCCGCCAGCCCACGTTCCTGGCCCGCGCCCCGCCCAGGTACGTCCAGAAGGTGAACGCCCCGCGCGCCTCGGGGTAAAGATGGCGGAAGGAATCGACGAACCCCGCGGCGAGCAGGCGCGTGAAGCCCTCGCGCTCCTGCGGCGTGAAGCCGGGGCTGGCGCGGTTGGCGCGCGGGTGGCACAGGTCGATCTCGGCGTGCGCCACGTTGAGGTCGCCGCAGAGCAGGACGGGTTTCTGGGCGTCCAGGCGGCGCAGGAACGAGAGGAACGCGGCGTCGAAGCGCAGCCGCGGCTCCAGGCGCACCAGGCCCCGCCCCGCGTTGGGGACGTAGGCGCACACCACGAAGAGAGACGGGAACTCGGCCGTCAGCACGCGGCCGTCGGCGTCGTGCTCGGGGTCGCCTGCGGGGGGACGGGGGGTCACTGGGGGGACTGGGAGGGATTGGGAGGGGACTGGGGGGAACTGGGAGGAGATTGAAGGGGACTGGGAGGGACTGGGAGGGATTGGGAGGGACTGAGAGGGACTGGGAAGAGATTGGGAGGGACTGGGAGGGACTGGGGGGGATTGGGAGGGGACTGGGAGGAGATTGAGGGGGACTGGGAGGGACTGGGGGGAACTGGGAGGGACTGGGGGGAACTGGGAGGGGACTGGGAGGAGATTGAGGGGGACTGGGAGGGGACTGGGAGGAGATTGAGGGGGGCTGGGAGGGACTGGGAGTCACTGGGGGGAACTGGGAGGAATGGGGAGGGGACTGGGGGGAGCTGGGAGGGGACTGGGAGATTTTGGGGTGATTTTGGGTTGATTTTAGGGCAATTTTGGGTTGACTTCAGGGTGATTTTGGGCTGATGGGTTCAGGGCAATTTTGGGGTAATTCTGGGGCAATTTTAGGGCAATTTTGGGGTGATCTCGGAGTAATTTCGGGGCAATTTTGGGGCGATTTCGGGGTAATTTTGGGGCAATTTTAGGGCAATTTTGGGGTAATTTTGGGGCGATTTTGGGTAGACTTCAGGGTGATTTTGGGCTGACAGATTCAGGGCAATTTCGGGGCAATTTCGGGGCAATTTCGGGGCAATTTCGGGGCAATTTCAGGGCAATTTTAGGGCAATTTTGGGGTAATTTTGGGGCTATTTTAGCGTAATTTTAGAGTAATTTTGGGGCAATTTCGGGGCAATTTCGGGGCAATTTTAGAGCAATTTCGGGGTAATTTCGGGGCGATTTCGGGGCAATTTCAGGACAATTTCAGGGCAATTTTGGGGCAATTTCGGGGCAATTTCAGGGTGATTTCGGGGTAATTTTTGGGTAATTTGGGGTCACTGCGTCTCTCACCGATGCCGTAGGTGACGTTGAGCGGCTCGCTCCTGGCCAGCAGCCCCACGCCGCTGTAGCCAGGCCTGCCCTCGGCGCTGGCCCAGAACTGGTGCGGCAGCCCCGGCAGCGCCCGCACCTCGGGGGGCACGGCGCCCGCGCCGCACTTGGTCTCCTGCAGGCACAGCACGTCCGGCGCCTCCTCCTGCACCCACTGCGGGGGAATCACACTCGGAATCCCGAAAATCCGCTCGGAATCCCGAAATTCCACTCAGGATCCCGAAAATCCGCTCGGAATCCAAAAATCACGCTCAGGATCCCGAAATTCCGGCCAGAATCCCGAAATTCCGCTCAGGATCCCGAAATCCCGCCCAGAATCCAAAAATCCCGCCCAGAATCCAAAAATCCCGCTCAGGATCCCGAAATCCGGCCCAGAATCCAAAAATCCCGCCCAGAATCCAAAAATCCCGCTCAGGATCCCGAAATCCCGCCCAGAATCCAAAAATCCCGCCCAGAATCCAAAAATCCCGTTCAGAATCCAAAAATCCCGTTCAGAATCCAAAAATCCCGTTCAGAATCCCAAAATCCCGCCCAGAATCCAAAAATCCCGTTCAGAATCCAAAAATCCCGCCCAGAATCCAAAAATCCCGTTCAGAATCCCAAAATCCCGTCCGGAATCCAAAAATCCCGCTCAGAATCCCGAAATCCCGCTCAGGATCCCGAAATCCCGCTCAGGATCCCGAAATCCCGTCCGGAATCCAAAAATCCCGTTCAGAATCCCAAAATTTTATATTTCAGGATCGCAAAATTCCATTTAAAATCCCAAAATCCCACTCAGAGTCCCGAAATCCCGCTCGGAATCCCAAAATTCCACTCAGGATCCCGAAATTCTATTCAGAATCCCGAAATTCCGTTCGGAATCCCGAAAATCCCGCTCAGGATCCCGAAATCCCGCTCGGAATCCCGAAATTCCACTCGGAATCCCGAAATTCCGTCCAGAATCCCAAAATCCCGTCCAGAATCCAAAAATCCCGTTCGGAATCCCGAAACTTTACATTTCAGAACCCCGAAATTCCGCTCGAAATCCCAAAATTCCACTCAAAATCCCAAAATCCCACTCAGAATCCCGAAAATCCGCTCAGAATCCCGAAATCCCATCCGGAATCCAGAAATTCTGCTCAGAATCCCGAAATCCCGTCCGGAATCCAAAAATCCCGTTCAGAATCCCAAAATCCCACTCAGAATCCCGAAATTCCACTCAGAATCCCAAAACTCCACTCGAAATCCAAAAATTCTATTCAGAATCCAAAAATTCTATTCAGAATCCCAAAATTCCGCCCAAAAATCCCTTGCGCAGCCACGCCCACCCCCAAGCCCCGCCCACGCTCACCTTGGCCCCGCCCTTGCGCAGCCACGCCCACCCCCAAGCCCCGCCCACGCTCACCTTGGCCCCGCCCTTGCGCAGCCACGCCCTCCCCCAAGCCCCGCCCACGCTCACCTTGGCCCCGCCCTTGCGCAGCCACGCCCTCCCCCCAAGCCCCGCCCACGCTCACCTTGGCCCCGCCCTTGCACAGCCCCGCCCACCCCCAAGCCCCGCCCACGCTCACATTGGCCCCGCCCTTGCGCAGCCACGCCCTCCCCCAAGCCCCACCCCTTGCTCACCTTGGCCCCGCCCTTGCGCAGCCACGCCCTCCCCCCAAGCCCCGCCCACGCTCACCTTGGCCCCGCCCTTGCGCAGCCACGCCCACCCCCAAGCCCCGCCCACGCTCACCTTGGCCCCGCCCTTGCGCAGCCACGCCCACCCCCAAGCCCCGCCCACGCTCACCTTGGCCCCGCCCTTGCGCAGCCACGCCCACCCCCAAGCCCCGCCCACACTGACCTTGGCCCCGCCCTTGCGCAGCCACGCCCACCCCCAAGCCCCGCCCACGCTCACCTTGGCCCCGCCCTTGCGCAGCCACGCCCTCAGGCCGTCCACGTTCCACGAGGTCACCTTGAGGGTCCAGCGCCGCCCCTCGGGCGTGGCCTCGCGGGTGGGCGGGTCCTCGTAGGGCGGGGCCGGCGACGCCTTGGCCGCCTTGGCGGGGGCGGGGCCTGCGGGGGAGGAACTGGGTGAACTGGGAGAACTGGGAGGGACTGGGAGGGGAAATAGGAGGAACTGGGAGGGACTGGGAGGGACTGGGAGGAACTGGGAGGGACTGGGAGGGACTGGGGGGCATTGTGGGGAGTGGGCGGGGCCTGTGGGGGAGGGGACTGGGTGAACTGGGAGAACTGGGAGGGACTGGGAGAACTGGGAGGTACTGGGAGGGGCATTATGGGGAGCAGGCGGGGGGTACTGGGAGGCACTGGGAGGGGAAATAGGAGGAACTGGGAGGAACTGGGAGGGACTGGGAGGGACTGGGAGCACTGGGATGGGCGTTATGGGGAGCGGGCGGGGGACTGGGGTGGACTGGGAGGCACTGGGAGGCACTGGGAGGGACTGGGAGGGAGGTTATGGGGAGTGGGCAGGGGATACTGGCAGATACTGGGAGAACTGGGAGGTACTGGGAGGCACTGGGTTGCACAGGCTGTACTGGGTCATACTGGGTTAAACTGGGTTAAACTGGGTTAAACTGGGTTAAACTGGGTTAAACTGGGTTTTACTGGGTTAAACTGGTTATACTGGGTTAAACTGGGTTTTACTGGGTTAAACTGGGTCTTACTGGGTTAAACTGGGTTTTACTGGGTTAAACTGCGTTAAACTGGGTTAAACTGGTTTTACTGGGTTAAACTGGGTTAAACTGGGTTAAATGGCTTGTCCTTGGCACGGACTGGGTCATACTGGGTTGAACTGGGTCATACTGGTCTATACTGGGTTTTACTGGTCTATACTGGTTTTCACTGGTCTATACTGGGTCATACTGGTCTATACTGGGTTTTACTGGTTCTTACTGGTCTATACTGGGTCATACTGGTCTATACTGGTCTATACTGGGTCATACTGGTCTATACTGGTCTATACTGGGTCATACTGGTCTATACTGGGTCATACTGGTCTATACTGGTCCATACTGGTCCATACTGGCCTATACTGGTCACTCACCCGCCTCGTCGCCGCTGCCATTGTCCTCCTTCTTTTTCCCGCGCTTCGGCATGGCGCAGGCTCCGCCCACCGCCCGCCGGACACGCCCCCTGCGCGGGGGGAGCGAGAGTGAGCCCCGCGGCCAATCAGAGCGCGCCAAGCCGCCCCGCCCACCGCGGCCCAGCCAATCGGAGCGCGCAGGGCGCTCGAGCCACACCACCCCGCCACGGCTCGGCCAATCAGAGCGCGCCTCCCCCACGCGGCGGCAGCCAATGAACGCGCGCCGCGGCCACGTGCGGGCGCTGGGGCCCGAACCGGGACCAATGGGGATCGGAGCCGGGGCTGGAACCGGGGCCAATCAGCGCCCGCGGGGCCGCAACCGGAGCCAATCAGCGCCCGCCGCCTTCCCCCTTAAACCCCGCCCACCCTCCTCCCCTCGCCAGCTGTCAATCATCTCCCGCGGTAGCCAATCAGAGCCCGCCGCTCGCCCGGTTCAACCGTACCCCCCCCACCCAATCAGCGCCCGCCGTACCTCAGCCCGCGCGGGACCAATCAGCGGCCGCGGCGGCGGCGCGCGGGACCAATCAGAGGCCGCGGCGAGAGCGAGGCGCTCCGCGCGCGCGGGAACCGTGAGGGGCCCGGGATGGAGGGAGGGGGCGTGGCCGGAACCGGAAACACTCCTGAGGGAGAAGGAGGAGGAGGAGGAGGAGCGGAAGTGACGTAGCGGAGCGGCGGGAGAAGCGCACCGGGAGCGCGGGGAGGAGTAACGGGAACGGGCGCGACGTCACCGAGCGGCTCCCCGTGACGTCACCGAGGGACCCCACACCCCCCCGTGACGTCATGCCGACCGTGCTGGGCCTGGAGGGCTCGGCCAACAAGGTGGGGGCGGGGGTGGTGCGGGACGGCGCCATCCTCAGCAACCGCCGCGCCACCTACGTCACGCCGCCGGGACACGGTGACGTCATTTTCCGCCTCCCCCCCACCCCCGGTGTGTCCCCCCGTCCCCGGTGTGTCCCCCCGCGGTGTCGCTGACCTGTCCCCGGTGGGTTTTCCCCTCAGGGTTCGCCCCCGGGCCTACCGGGAGGCATCACCGGGCGGTGGTGCTGGGGCTGGTGCAGGCCGCGCTGCGTGAGGCGAGGGTGGCGCCGCGCGACATCGACGGGGTCGCCTTCACTAAGGGTGAGGGGCGCGGAAGAGCGCGAAAATCCAAAAAAATTAAAAAAAAAATTTCCAAAAATCACCAAAAATATCCAAAAAAATCCCAAAACCACCAGGGACCCCATAGACCCCCCATGGACACCATAGAGACCCCATAGAGACCCCACAGAGACCCCATAGACCCCATAGACCCCATAGACCTCCATAGAGACCCCATAGAGACCCCATAGAGACCCCATAGACCCCATAGAGACCCCATAGAGACCCCATAGACCCCCATAGACCCCATAGAGACCCCATAGACCCCATAGAGACCCCATAGAGACCCCATAGACCCCATGGACCCCATAGAGACCCCATAGACCCCCATAGACCCCATAGAGACCCCATAGACCCCATAGAGACCCCATAGAGACCCCATAGAGACCCCATAGGACCCCAAAGACACCCCCAGACCCCCAAAAATCCCCCAAAACCACCCCCAGACTCCCCAAAACCCCCCATGGACCCCATAGAGACCCCCCAGACCCCCCAAAATCCCCCATGGACACCCCCAGACCCCCAAAAATCCCCCATGGACACCCCCAGACCCCCAAAAATCCCCCATGGACACCCCCAGACCCCCAAAAATCCCTCCCAGAGCCCCAAAAATCCCCCAGGGACACCCCCAGACCCCCAAAAATCCCCCAAAACCACCCCCAGACCCCCAAAAATCCCCCCCAGACCCCCAAAAATCCCCCAGGGACACCCCCAGACCCCCAAAAATCCCCCCAAACCACCCCCAGCCCCCCAAAATCCCCCAAAACCACCCCCAGACCCCCAAAAATCCCCCACGGACACCCCCAGACCCCCCAAAATCCCCAGGAAAGCCCCCCAGGTGTGGTCAGGGGGTCCTGGGATTATTTTGGGGAGGATTTTGGGGATTTTTGTCATTTTGGAGCATCCTGGGTGGGATTTTGGGGGGAATTTTTGGGATTTTTGTCATTTTGGGATGGAATTTTGGGATTTCCCACCTCCTCCCAGGTTTTTTTTTGGGATTTCTGTCACTTTGGCTCATTTTGGGCTGGAATTTTGGGATTTCCCTCATTTCGGGGTGGAATTTCGGGATTTCTCTCATTTCGGGCTGGAATTTTGGGATTTCCCTCATTTCCGGCTGGAATTTCGGGATCCCCACCCCTCCCCCCCCCAATTTTTTGGGGTGACCCCCCCGTCCCCCCAGGCCCGGGCATGGGGTCCCCGCTGGCGGTGGTGGCGGCCGTGGCGCGGACGCTGTCGCAGCTCTGGGGGCGGCCCCTGCTGGCTGTCAATCACTGCGTGGGCCACATCGAGATGGGCAGGCTGCTCGGCCCCGCCCCCGACCCCCTGGTGCTCTACGTCAGCGGCGGCAACACCCAGGTGCGGCGATAGCGCGCGGTGTCGCGAGATATCGCGAGATAGCGTGGGCTGTCGGGCGGGAGGAGCGAGGAAATAAGGGATATCGCGCGATATCGCACGATAGGAGTGAGGAAACGGCTGATATCGCGAGATAGGAGTGAGGAAACGGCCGATATCGCGAGATAGGAGTGAGGAAACAGCCGATATCGCGAGATAGGAGTGAGGAAACAGCCGATATCGCGAGATAGGAGTGAGGAAACGGCTGATATCACACGATATCGCACGATAGGAGCGAGGAAATGGTTGATATCGCGACGTATCGCACGATAGGAGTGAGGAAACGGCCGATATTGTGAGATATCGTGAGGAAACGGCCGATATCGCACGATAGGAGTGAGGAAATTGCCGATATCGCACTATAGGAGTGAGGGAACGGTCAATATCGTGCGATATTGTCGTGATATCGTGCGATATCGTGAGGAAATTCCCGATATCGCACGATACCGTGTGAGGGAACGGCCGATATCTCGCGATAGGAGTGAGGAAATGACCGATATCATGCGATATCGTGTGATATCGTCGCGATATCGTGAGGGGAAATTGCTGATATCGCGCGATATCGTGTGAGGAAACTGCCGATATCGCGAGATAGGAGTGAGGGCACGGCCGATATCGTGCGATATCGTGAGAGGAAATTGCCAATACCGCACGATATCGTGTGAGGGAACGGCCGATATCTCGCGATATCGTGTGCTATCACGTGAGGAAATGGCTGATATCGTGCGATATCGTGTGATATCGTGAGGGGAAATTGTTGATATCGTGTGATATCGTGTGAGGAAATTGCTGATATCACACGATAGGAGTGAGGAAATGGCCGATATCGTGCGATATGGTGTGATATCATCGCGATATCGTGAGGGGAAATGGCCGATATCGTGCGATATCGTGTGAGGAAATTGCTGATACCGTGTGATATCGTGAGATAGGAGTGAGGAAACGGCCGATATCGCGAGATAAGAGTGAGGAAACGGCCGATATCGCACGATATCGTGAAGAAATGGCCGATATCGCGCGATATCGTGCGATATCATGTGATATCGTGTGAGGAAATGGCCGATATCGCGCGATATCGTGAGGAAATCGCCAATATTGCGCGATACCGCCGCGATAACGTGTCGCGACACGAGCCGGCGTCACGTGCCCCCGCAGGTGATCGCCTACTCGCGGCGCCGCTACCGAATCCTGGGCGAGACGCTGGACGTGGCCGTGGGCAATTGCATCGACCGATTGGCCAGGCTGCTGCAGGTAGGCCACGCCCACCCCCGGGGCCACGCCCACCCGGCCACGCCCACGCTGACCACGCCCCTTTCCCGCAGATCCCCAACGCTCCCAGCCCAGGGTACAACGTGGAGCAGATGGCCAAGAGGTGACCCCAAAAAAAACCCCAAAAAATGACCCCAAATCCGTCGGGATTCCCGAAATTTCGCCGTTTTCCCGAAATTTTGGTAATCTTGCGGAAACTTCTGGAATTTTCCCGAAATCCCCAGGGGGCGCCGGCTGCTCGCGCTGCCCTACGTGGTCAAGGGGCTCGACGTGTCCTTCTCGGGGCTCCTGTCGCACCTGCAGGTACCCAAAATTCCCCAAAATTCCCAAAAATTCCCCAAAAATTCCCGAAATTCCCGAAATTTAGGGGGCGGGGCCTCGCAATTCCCAAAAATCCCGAAATTCCCGAAATCTGTGGGGCAGGGCCTCGGAATTCCCAAAATTCCCCAAAAATTCCCGAAATTTAGGGGGTGGGGCCTGGGAATTCCAAAAATGACCCCAAAATCTGTGGGGAGGGTCCTGGAAATTCCCAGAATTCCCAAAAATGACCCCAAAATTGCCGAAATTTGTGGGGAGGGTCCTCAGAATTCCCGAAAATTCCCGAAATTTCGTGGGGAGACCTCAGAGTTCCCAAAATCCCCGAAATTCCATGGGGAGGGTCCTGGAAATTCCCAAAATTCCAAAAAATGACCTCAAAATCCCCAAAATCGACCCCAAAATCCCCGAAATCCATGGGGAGGGTCCTTGAAATTCCCAAAATTCCGTGGGGAGGCCTCAAAAAATTCCCAAAAATGACCCCAAAATTCCTAAAATCTTTGGGGAAATTCCCAAAATTCTGTGGGGAGGGTCCTAAAAATTCCCAAAATTCCCAGAAATGACCCCAAAATTCCCGAAATTCCATGGGGAAATTCCCAAAATTCCCAAAAATGACCCCAAAATTCCCAAAAATGGCCCAAAATCCACCCGGGAGGTCCAAAAAATCCTAAAAAATTTGGGAATTTCCGAAATTTGGTTTTTTTTCCTTCCCCAGGCAGTGACTCCCAAGCTGTTGGAGTCTGGGGAGGCAACGCCGGAGGATTTGTGCTTCTCCCTGCAGGTGCAGTGACCGAAATTTGGATTTTTTGGGAATTAATTGGGGGTTTGGGGTGGTTAATTAATTAATTGATTAATTTGGGGAGGATTTGGGGAGTGATTAACGGAATTTGGGATGTTTTGATGAGGTTTTTTATTTAATTTAATTTAGTGCGTTTTTTTTTTTTTTAATTAAATAAAAAAAATTAAATTAAATTAAAAAATTAAATTTAAAAAAATTTTTTTAAAGATAAAAATAATGAAAAAAAAAAATAATGAAAAATAAAATAGTTTAAGCAATTTGAAAAAATTAAATAAAATTTGTTGCAACTTTAAATTTTTTTAGTTAAATAAAAAATTAAATTAAAAAAAATTTTTAAAGAAAAAAATAGTGAAAAATAAAGATAATTAAAATAAAAGTAATTTTAAAATTTTAAAAAATTAAAATTCAATGCGACTTTAATTTTTTTTAAAAATTAAATAAAAAATTAGATTTCAAAAAAGTTTTTTTAAAGATAAAAGCAGCGAAAAATAAAAAGAATTGAAAATAAAAATAATGAAAAATGAAAGTAATTAAAAATAAAAATAATGAAAAATAAAAATAATTTTAAAAAATTTTAAAAAAACTAAATAAAATTTAACACAATTTTAATTAGGGGAGTTCGGCGGGGCTGGGGATGTTACCACACAAGTTCTGAGGATTAATTAATGCTAATTTCGGGGTAATTTTGGGGTTTTGGGATGGAATTTGGAGATTTCCCAAGATTTCGGGATTTTTGGGAATTTTTTTTGGGAATTTTCCGCAGGAGACAGCGTTCGCCATGCTGGCCGAGGTGACCGAGCGAGCGCTGGCGCTGACGGGGGCGGGGCACCTGCTGCTCGTGGGGGGCGTGGCCTGTGAGTGGGCGGGGCCTCCCTTTGGGGGGCGGGGCCTCAATTTTGGGAGGTGGGACCCCAATTGGCGGGGGGCGGGGCCTCAATTTTGGGGGGCGGGGCCTCAATTTTGGGGGGCGGGGCCTCAATTTTGGGGGCGGGGCCTCAATTTTGGGGGCGGGGCCTCAATTTTGGGGGGGTGGGACCCCAATTTTGGGGGGGCGGGGCCTCAATTTGGGGGCGGAGCCTCAATTTTTGGGGGCGGGGCCTCAATTTTGGGGGGTGGAGCCAAATTTTGGGGGCGGGGCCTCAATTTTGGGGCGGGGTCGCAATTTTGGGGGGTGGGACCCCAATTTTGGGGGGCGAGGCCTCAATTTTGGGGGCGGGGCCTCCACTTTTGGAGGTGGAGCCAAATTTTGGGGCGGGGCCTCAATTTTGGGGGGCGGGACCCCCATTTGGGGGGTGGAGCCAAATTTTGGGGGCGGAGTCAAATTTAAAAGGGAGGAAGCCACACCCAAAGGGCGTGGTCACAGCTGGAAAGGGCGTGGCCATAGGGGGAGGGGCAAGGCCAAATGGGCGGGGCACCCAATAAAAAGGGGTGTGGCCCCAAAAAGGGGCGGGGCCAGGTGTTAGCCACGCCCACCTGCCTGCCCAGGTAATCACCGCCTCCAGGAGATGCTGCAGACAATGTGCAAGGCCCGGGGGGCGGAGCTTTGCCCCACGGACGACAGGTGAGGTGGGCGGGGCTTACCTGGGGACACACCTGTGGGGACGCCTGTGACCTTTGACCTGTGACCTTTGACCTGTGACCTTTGACGTTTGTCCCCAGGTACTGCATCGACAACGGCGCCATGATCGCCCAGGCCGGCTGGGAGATGCTGAGGGCGGGCAGGTGACAGAGCTCAGCCAATCAGGGATCACGCAGAGGTCAGGGGGCGTGGCCGTGTGGGTGAGCATTTGACCTCTGACCTTTGACCTCTGACCTTTGACCTCTGCCCGCAGGTACCGCACGGATGAGGTGGAGGTGACCTGGAGGGACTGAGGTGGCCACGCCCAAAATGGCCACGCCCAAAATGACCACACCCACTCAATAAAAGACTCCGCCCCTCCCATCTTCTGGCCACGCCTCTTTATTGATGTAGTCCGATTTGCGACCCCACCCATCAAGGGGGAACCAATCAGCTTCTGTCAGTGCTGGAGCCACGCCCCCTCAGTGGCAATTGGCAGCTACAAGCCACGCCCCCTGTGTTGGTTTGGTTATGGTGTGAGCTTTGCTGTCAATCAAACGCGATAAGCCACGCCCAGGTCTCATTTGCATAACCTTCACCGTGTGTATAACTGACCGGCGCCGCCCCAAAGTCCTGCGGCCAATGGGATTGCTAGGCGTTCAAGCGCCGGCCAATAGGAGCGCGGGGGGGCGTGGCTTTGCTGAGGGGGCCGGCGGGGGTAGGCGGGAAGGGCTCAGTCCGTGAGGAGCCGGCGAAGAGTTCGCATGGGAAAGGAACCTGGTGAGCGAAATGGCGGCTCTGGGGGGGGGGGGGGGGGGGGCGCGATATCGCGTTTCTATCGCGACATGGCTCCCCATCGCCATCCCGACCCGCGTTCCTCCCGGCGCCGCCAGCCCAGGGCGCTCGGGGTTTTAGCGGCGTCGCAGAGCAGAGGAGGTTCCTTCTTCACCCGGGGGAGCTGCAGGGGCTCCACCGGAATTTGGAGGGTCGCACAAAAGCTCCGGGGGGCTCTGGGGGGCTCGGGGAGAGGCTGGGGAGGGTCCTCGGGAGGGCTCCGGTGGTCCCGGTTCGGTTCTGCTCTGACTCCGTTTCTCTTCCCTCAGGCGGAGCCGCCGGCGGGGAACGAATTTAGGAGGATCTCGGCTTCATATCTTCTTTTTTTTCTCTTTTTTTTCCTTAAACTGAAGATTTTTTACCTCACGATTTGCCATTTTCCTTTTTTTCTCTTTTTTTCCCTTAAACTGAAGATTTTTTACTTCACGATTTCCCGTTTTCCTTTTTCTTCTCTTTTTTTCCCTTAACCTGAAGATTTTTTACCTCACGGTTTGCGCCGCCGCGCGCGCGCGCGTTCTCCCCATCCTCCCCGTAACATCAGTTTAAATCTGTTGTATTTTAATATTTCAATACGTATTTTAAAGCCGATTTAACGTGGTTTTAATCGATTTATAAGTTTTGGTAGGATTTTTTTTTACCTTTTTTACCCTTTTTGGAAGAGTTTTTCCCGTCAGGAACGAGCGGCCTGGGGATCTCGTCGATACATTTTTACATTGTTGCCGCTTTAATTCGCATTTTTAAATTAAGTTTCCGCTCTAAAACTTTGTTTCTGCGTTTTCAATTGCTTGTAAGATTTCTTTCAAATGAGGTTTTGGAAGTTTTTTGCTTAATTTGAGGATTTTTTGCCTCAGAGTTTCACCCTCAGGATTCGCCCCCCCCAACCACGTGTTCTCCCTCACCTTTTTAACGTCTCCTAAAACATAAAATACTTTACAATTAAAATCCGTAAAACTTATTTTTGACGAGATTTGCCTCCTAATTATTGTTTGTAATCGATTTTACTTTTTTTGTTTTTTTTCTTTTTGGCGTTTTTCGTCATTCTCCCCCTGCGGTGCTGCCACCAAAACGACCGATTTTAACCTTTTATTTTCTGTTTTTATTTCTCGCTTTCTTAATTTCTATTTTTAGTGAGGCTTTGGGCTTTTGACTCTTTAATTTATATTTTTTCTGGGTTTTTTTCTTTCCCCCCAAATGCTGTTTTGATATTATTAATGAGTTTATTTCATCGATCGATTGAATAAATCTTGCTTTATCACTTAATTTAGGCAGGGTTCGGTTAGCAGAAAACTAAAAAAAATCGTTTTAAATTATTTTTAAATAAAAATGAAGCATTTTGGGCCTGCGTCGTTTCGAACGGTTCGGGGGGGCGTGGCCAAGGGGCGGTGGGGCGAGGGGAGGGCGTGGCCTTACCTTAAAAGGCAATCGCGTCATCCTTTAGGGGCGGGGTTTTCCCTAAAAGGCCATTGGTGGGCGGGGCGAGTCCCGCGTGAGGGAAGGGCCGCCATTTTGAGTGTGTCGCCGCAGCCAATGGGAGCGCGGCTGGCCGGGAAGGAGGTCGCGGCCGCCATTTTGAGTGTGTCGCCGCAGCCAATGGGAGCGCGGCTAGCCGGAAGAGGCGGGTGGAAGGACCGGAAGTGGTGATGGCCGCGCGCTGCCATGGCGGCGCCCGAGGAGGAGGCGGCGGCGGCGGAGAGCGAAGGAGGGGAGGGCGGAGATGAGGAGGCGCTGAGGCGGCTCGAGGTGAGGGAGGGTCGGGGGTCCCTTGGTGGGGGATGGACGCGACCCTCGGGGGCGTTTTGGGGTCGGTGAGGGGGTTGGACCCCCCTGAGGGGGGCTGGGCCCTCTGTGGGGGGAGCTGCGGTTTCGTGAGGGGAGGGTGAGGGAAATTTGGGTTTCATGAGGGGAATTTGGGTTTCATGAGGGGAATTTGGGTTTCGTGAGGGGAATTTGGGTTTCGTGAGGGGAATTTGGGGTTTCGTGAGGGAAATTCGGGGTTTCGTGAGGGGAACTTGGGTTTCGTGAGGGGAATTTGGGTTTCGTGAGGGGAAATTTTGGGTTTTTTTGGGATCTCTGGCAGGAGATTGGGTGGTCTTCGAGGGAATTTTTCTGGTTTTTTTCGTGGAATTGAAATCATTTTAAGGAAGCTTTTGGGGACATTTTTTGGGGGGAAAATTGGGGTGTTTTTGAGAGGGAAAATCTGGATTTTTTTTGGATCTTTACCTCTCAATTGGGTGGTCTTCGAGGGATTTTTTCTGGTTTTTTTCATGGGATTGAAATCATTTCAAGGGAGCTTTCGGAGGGAAAATTTCGGTATTTTTGACGAGGAAAATTCAGATTTTTTTGGGATCTCTCCTCCCCCCAGGCCCTGGTGACAGATCTCTATCGCTTCCGGGACTCGCTGACCTCGCGGGAGCCTCGCGGTGACCCCAAGGACCCTCCAGGTGACCCCAAGGACCCTCCAGGTGACCCCAGGGACCCTCCAGGTGACCCCAGGGACCCTCCAGGTGACCCCAAGGACCCTCCAGGTGACCCCAAGGACCCTCCAGGTGACCCCAGGGACCCTCCAGGTGACCCCAGGGACCCTCCAGGTGACCCCAGGGACCCTCCAGGTGACCCCAGGGACCCTCCAGGTGACCCCAGGGACCCTCCAGGTGACCCCAGCCATGACCCCAAGGACCCCCAGGACACCTTGGTGGCCGAGATGGAGAGAACGCTGAAGCTCATGGAGGAGATTCAGGGTAGGGGAGGGACTGGGAGGGACTGGGAGGGACTGGAGGGGACTGGGGAACAGTTGGGGAGGACTGGGAGGGACTGGGATGGACTGGGAGGGACTGGGATGGACTGGGAGGGACTGGGCTGTACTGGGGTGGACTGGTCTGTACTGGGATGGACCGGGCGTGGCCCCCCAAGCCCCGCCCCCTCTGACGCTGGCCCCGCCCCTGTCCCCGCAGTGTCCCCAGAGGGGCGTGGCCGCGCCCTGGTGCTCCGCGCCCGCGCCCTGGGCGTGGCCCCCGAGGTGGGCGGGGCCAGGGCGGAGCTGGCGCTGGGCCACGCCCTCAAGCTGGACCCCGCCCTGGGCGTGGCCTGGCGCCAGCTCGGGGAGCAAAGATGGCGCCGGGGGGACCTGCGGGGAGCCCGCGACGCCTTCGGGGGGGCCCTGCAGCAGGTGGGGGCGGGGCTGGGGGGCATGGGGGGCTTGGGGGGACATTGGGGGCGGGGCTGGGGGGCATGGGGGGCTCGGGGGGTCATTGGGGGCGGGGCTGGGGGGCATGGGGGGCTCGGGGGGTCATTGGGGGCGGGGCTGGGGGGCATGGGGGGCTCAGGGGGTCATTGGGGGCGGGGCTGGGGGTCATTGGGGGCGGGGCTGGGGGTCGTGGGGGGCTCGGGGGGTCATTGGGGGTGGGGCTGGGGGTCGTGGGTGGGGTCAGGGGGTCATTGGGGGTGGGGCTGGGGGTCCTGGGGGGCTCGGGGGGTCATTGGGGGTGGGGCTGGGGGTCGTGGGTGGGGTCAGGGGTGGGGCTGGGGGTTTTTTGGGAGATCCTGGGGGGGTCCTGGGGGATTTTGGGGGTCCTGGGTGGGGTCCTGGCTGGGGTCAGGGGTCGTGGGGGGGTCTTTGGGGGTTTTTTGGGAGATCCTCGGGGGTTTTTGGGGAGGATTTTTGGGGTCCTTGGCAGATCAGGGGTGGGGTCAACAATCCTGGGCATCCCTGGGGGTATTTTGGGAGGTTTTGGGGGGATTTTGGGAGGTTTTTGGGGGGATTTTGGGGGGGATTTTTGGGAGGTTTTTGGGAGGTTTTGGGGGGATTTTTTGGGGTGTTTTTGGGGAGGAGTTTTGGGGTCTCCCAAAGTCCCTCCTGGGGGTCCTGGGCGTGTCCCCAGCGCTGTCCCCACCCTGTCCCCTCCCCAGGGCGAGGACCCCGAGGCTCGGCGCCTCCTCTCCATGGCCCTGCGCGCCCAGGGGGCGGGGCCTGGCACGCAGGGGGCGGGGCCTGGTGCGCAGGGGGCGGGGCCTGGCCCACAGGGGGGCGGGGCCTTGCGCGAGAGCCTGGCCCAGGCCGAGGCTGCCGTGAGGTGTGACCCCAGCAACGGCCAGTCCTGGTGTGAGTCTGGGGGCGTCCTGGGGGGACCTGGGGGGTCCTGGGGGGACCTGGGGGGGTCCTGGGGGGCCGGGGGGGGTGCGGGGGGTCCTCGGGGTGTCCTGGTGTGAGTCTGGGGCGTCCTGGGGGGTCCTGGGGGGGTCCTGGGGGGACCTGGGGGGGTTTGGGGGTCCTGGTGTGAGTCTGGGGGGGTCCCAGGGGGGTCCTGGGGGGACCTGGGGGGCCTGGGGGGGTCCTGGGGGGGGTCTTGGGGGACCTGGGGGCACCTGGGGGGGTCTTGGGGGACCTGGGGGGGTCCTGGGGGCTCTCAGGTGTGTTTGGGAGGGTCTCAGGTGTGTTTGGGGGGCTCTCAGGTGTGTCTGGGAGGGTCTCAGGTGGGTTTTGGGGAGGTGCTCGGGGGTCTCAGGTGTGTTTGGAGGGATTTAAGGTGGGTTTGGGAAAGGTTTGGGGGTCTCAGGTGTGCTTGGAAGGGTCTCAGGTGGGTTGGGGGAAGGTTTGGGGGGCTGGGGAGGGGTCCTAGGGGGTCTCAGGTGTGTCTGGGGTCTCTCAGGTGTGTCTGGGAGGCTCTCAGGTGTGTTTTGGGGAGTCTCAGGTGGGTTTGGGGAGGTGCTTGGGGGTCCCAGGTGGGCTGGGGAGAGATCCTGGGGGGTCTCAGGTGGGTTTGAGGGGCTGGGGAGGGGTCCTGGGGGGTCTCAGGTGGGTTTGGGGGCTCTCAGGTGTGTTTTGGGGAGTCTCAGGTGGGTCCGGGGGCATCCTGGGGGGGTTTGGGAAAGGTTTGGGGGGTCCCAGGTGGGTTTTGGGAGGTGCTCAGGTGTCTCAGGTGGGGTTTAAGGTGGGTTTGGGAAAGGCTTGGGGGTCCCAGGTGTGTCTGGAGGCTCTCAGGTGTGTCTCAGGTGTCTCAGGTGTGTCTCAGGTGTGTCTGGAGGTCTCTCAGGTGTACCTGGAGGCTCTCAGGTGTGTCTCAGGTGTGTCTGGAGTCTCTCAGGTGTGTCTCAGGTGTGTCTCAGGTGTGTCTGGAGGTCTCTCAGGTGTACCTGGGGGCTCTCAGGTGTGTCTCAGGTGTGTCTCAGGTGTCTCAGGTGTACCTAGAGACCTCTCAGGTGTTTCTCAGGTGTGTCTGGAGGCTCTCAGGTGTGTCTCAGGTGTGTCTCAGATGTGTTTTGGAGGCTCTCAGGTTTTTCAGGTGTGTCTCAGGTGTGTCTGGAGTCTCTCAGGTGTGTCTCAGGTGTGTCTCAGGTGTGTCTCAGGTGTGTTCCTGGCCCCGCCCTTTTCAGACGTGCTGGGCAACGCCTACGTGTCGCTGTTCTTCGCGGGAGGACAGAGCCCTGGCAGCGCTCGCCGCGCGCTCGCCGCCTACGCCCAGGCGGTAGGGGCGGGGCCTGCGCGGGGGGCGGGGCCTGCCTGGGGAGGGGGCGGGGTCACACCCTATTGGTCCATCCTAGGCTGGGGAGGGTCCTTGGTGGCATTGATTGGTCACAGAGGGCGGGGTTATGGTAATGAGGGGGCGTGGCCATGCCTTTTAAGGCAATGTAAGTCATTTTCTAAGCACCAGGGGGCGCTAGAGCCTCTGGGGGCGTGGCCAAGTGCGGCTAAGGGGCGTGGCCTTGCCATATAAGGCAATGCAAGTAATTTTTGAAGCACCAGGGGGCGCTAGAGCCTCTGGGGGGCGTGGCCTTGCCATATAAGGCAATGTAAGTCATTTTTGAAGCAGCAGGGGGCGCTAGAGCCTCTGGGGGCGTGGCCTTGCCATATAAGGCAATGTAAGTAGTTTTTGAAGCACCAGGGGGCGCTAGAGCCTCTGGGGGCGTGGCTAAGGGGCGTGGCCTTGCCATATAAGGCAATGCAAGTCATTCTTGAAGCACCAGGGGGCGCAAGAGCCTTTGGGGGCGTGGCTAAGGGGCGTGGCCTTGCCATATAAGGCAATGTAAGTCCTTTTTAAAGCAATAGGTGGCGCTAGAGCCTCTGGGGGTGTGGTCAAGGGGCGTGGCCTTGCCATATAAGGCACTGGAGCCATTGTTAATCACCGGGAGGTGACCGTGGAAGGTCACAGGTGTGACGTGGGCGTGGCCTGGGCGTGTCCCCCTCGCTGACCCCGCCCCTCCCCCAGGAGCGCGTGGACCCCGCGGCCGCCGCCAACCCCGACCTTCACCTGAACCGTGCCACGGTGAGGCAGCCATTGTGGGGCGTGGCCGGGGGGGTGGGCGTGTCCATCGCCGGCCCCGCCCCCGTCCGAAGGTCACGTGACGCCGTCCCGCAGCTGCTGCAGTACCTGGAGCGCTTCCAGGCGGCGCTGGAGGGGCTGAGCCGCGCGGCCGAGCTGGCGCCGCGGTGGGAGGAGCCTCGGAAACGCCACGCCCACCTGCTGGAGTTCCTGAGCCGCCTCTGCGGCCTGCTGGCCAATAAGGTACTGGGGGGGACTGGGAGAGAATTGGGAGGGACTGGGATGGACTGGGGGGGACTGGGAGAGAACTGGGATGGACTGGGAGAGAATTGGGAAGGACTGGAGGGATTGGGGTGGGACTGGGAGGGACTGGGAGGGAAAATGGGAGGGACTGGGGGGGACTGGGGGGCAGTGGGATGGACTGGGAGGGACTGGGGGAGAATTGGGATGGACTGGGAGAGAATTGGGAGAGACTGGGATGGACTGGGAGAGAATTGGGATGGATTGGGAGGAACTGGGAGGCACTGGGAGAGAACTGGGAGGGACTGGGATGGACTGGGGGGGGCACTGGGAGGCACTGGGGGGAACCAGGACAGACCGGGGGGGGTCAGTCGTGGTGGGCGTGTCCCCGCTGACCCCGCCCCTCTGCTGGCCCCGCCCCCAGGGGAAGCTCCGCGGGAAGCGCCGCCGAGGCCTGGCCGGGCCTGTGCCCCTCCCCCTGCTGGGGCCGCTGGGGGGGGCGGGGGGGCCGCGCCCCTCCCCCATCGCCGCCCTGCGCCCTGGGCCCAACCCCCAGCGAGTGCTGCTGGGGAGGGTCCTGTTCAGCCTGGCCCCGCCCGGGGGCGTGCCCTAGTGAGTGCTGGAGGGACTGGGATATACTGGGAGGGACTGGGAGGGACTGGGATAAACTGGGAATGGACTGGGAGGGACTGGGAATGGACTGGGAGGGTCCTGTTCAGCCTGGCGCCCCCCGGGGGCGTGCCCTAGTGAGTGCTGGGGGCACTGGGATATACTGGGATATACTGGGAATGGACTGGGAGGGTCCTGTTCAGCCTGGCCCCGCCCGGGGGCGTGCCCTAGTGAGTGCTGGGATAAACTGGGATATACTGGGATAAACTGGGATAAACTGGGATATACTGGGAGAAACTGGGAATGGACTGGGAGGGTCCTGTTCAGCCTGGCGCCCCCCGGGGGCGTGCCCTAGTGAGTGCTGGGATAAACTGGGATGGACTGGGAGGGACTGGGAATGGACTGGGAGGGACTGGGAGGGACTGGGAATGGACTGGGAGGGACTGGGAGGGACTGGGAATGGACTGGGAGGGACTGGGAGGGACTGGGAATGGACTGGGAGGGACTGGGAGGGACTGGGAATGGACTGGGAGGGACTGGGAGGGACTGGGATAAACTGGGAATGGACTGGGATAAACTGGGATAAACTGGGAATGGACTGGGAGGGTCCTGTTCAGCCTGGCCCCGCCCGGGGGCGTGCCCTAGTGAGTGCTGGGGGCACTGGGGTATACTGGGAGAAACTGGGGAGGGTCCTGTTCAGCCTGGCGCCCCCCGGGGGCGTGCCCTAGTGAGTGCTGGGGGCACTGGGATATACTGGGAGGGACTGGGAATGGACTGGGAGGGACTGGGAGGGACTGGGAATGGACTGGGAGGGACTGGGATATACTGGGAGGGACTGGGAATGGACTGGGAGGGACTGGGAGGGACTGGGAATGGACTGGGAGGGACTGGGAATGGACTGGGAGGGACTGGGAGGGAACTGGGAGGGAAAATGGGATAAACTGGGAGGGACTGGGAGGGAAAACAGAAGGCACTGGGACAAACTGGGACGCCAACGAAGCCCCTCCCCCTCTTAACCCCGCCCCTCAATGACGTCACAGCGCGGTGGGGCTGACGGACGGGGGCGGGGCCATGGTGTGTAGCCCCTCCCCCCGCTGACCCCGCCCCCTGTGTGACGTCACAGCGCGGTGGGGCTGACGGACGGGGGCGGGGCCGTGGCCGCTGTCACCATCTACAATGCCACGCCCACCTGGGGGGTGACAGTCGGGGACGCGCTGGCCGTGCCGGAGCCCCTGGTGACACAGCACCTGCACCAGCACCAGGGACAGGTGAGCGCACTGGGTTATACTGGTTTATACTGGGGAGGCATTCAGGGTCACTGGTTTGTACTGGGATGGCACTGGGGGTCACTGGTTTATACTGGGGAGGGATTTGGGGTCACTGGTTTATACTGGGGAGGAGTTTGGGGTCACTGGTTTATACTGGGATGGCACTGGGGGTCACTGGTTTATACTGGGATGGGATCGGGGGTCACTGGTCTATACTGGGAAGGGGTTTGGGGTCACTGGTTTATACTAGGATGGCACTGGGGGTGACTGGTTTATACTGGGGAGGGACTGGGGGTCACTGGTCTATACTAGGATGGCACTGGGGGTCACTGGTTTATACTGGGGAGGGATTTGGGGTCACTGGTTTGTACTGGGATGGGATCGGGGGTTACTGGTTTATACTGGAATGGGTTTGGGGTCACTGGTTTATACTGGGGAGGGACTGGGGGTCACTGGCTTGTACTGGGATAGGATCGGGGGTTACTGGTTTATACTCGTTTGGACTGGTTTGGACTGGTCTATACTGGGGAGGGGTTGGGATCACTGGTCCATACCGGTCCATATTGGTCCATATTGGTCCAAACTGGTTTATACTGGTTTATACTGGTCCATACTGGACCGTACTGGTCCATACTGGTCCATACTGGTCCGTACTGGTCCAAACTGCTTTTCTCTCCCCCCAGACCTTCTCCTTCCTGGGGATCCGAATCTCCTCCCCCCTGGCCCTGGTGGTCAATGGGAAACGCCCCCCAGGCTCCGCCCTGGCCCCGCCCACCCTGGCGCTGTCCAATCCCAGCGCGCCGCCCGGGGAGGCCACGCCCACCGGGGCATGCTGACCACGCCCCCTCCCTGCGGGGTGTGGTTCCGAGGAGGCCACGCCCCTTTCCTGGGTGTGGTTCCAAGGCCACGCCCCTTTCCTGGGTGCGGTTCTGAGGAGGCCACGCCCCTTACTGGGTGTGGTTCCGAGGAGGCCACGCCCCTTTGCTGGGTGTGGTTCTGAGGAGGCCACGCCCCTTTTCTGGGTGTGGTCCCGAGGAGGCCACGCCCCTTTTCTGGGTGTGGTTCCGGAGGGGATTTGGGGTAATAAAGAAGTTTTTTGGGATTTTTGGAGTTTTGGGATGTTTTGAATGGGGTGGGAGGAGCCATGCTGGGTGGGCGTGGCTTTGGGGCGGGGCCAAGCCGCCATATTGGATTGTGGTGTTATTATGGCCGCCATGTTGGATGGGCGTGGTTTGGGGGCGTGGCCAAGCTGCCATATTGGATTGCGGTGTATGGGAGCTGCCATGTTGGGTGGGTGTGGCTTGGGGGCGTGGCCAAGCCGCCATATTGGATAGGTGTGGCTTGGGGGGCGTGGCCAAGCCGCCATATTGGGCGTGTCCAACCCCCCCCCCCGTGCCCCCCAAGAACCACCTCGGGTGGGGGAGGGGGCGGGGCTCTCCCCACGCCCCTCCCCCCACAACACCAATTACAAACATCGTCCTTTAATCGTCATCTCGAGGTATCAAAATTAACCGAGGTGGGGGTGGGGGGGAGGGGCGGGGGGAGGGGCCGTGGTGAGGTGGGGGAGGGGCGCGAGGAGGGGGCGGCGACCGAACTACCGAGGTGGGCGGGGGGAGGGGGAGGGGGAAGGGGCGGGGCCACGACAGCACGAGCACGGCGAGGAGGGGGGAGGGGCGGGGAGGGAGGGGGAGGGGCCGGCGGGGTGGGGGAGGGGCTCGGGGCTCAGGGCTCGTCCTCGCCGTTGGCGCTGTCCCGGTCGTCCTCGCCCTCCTCCGCCTCCTTCTCGTCACCCTTCAGCGACTCCAGCTGGGGACGGGGGAGGGGAGGGGCGGGGTCAGGGGGGGAGGGGCAGCGGGGCGGGGCTGCCCCTCCCCCACCCCACCCCCCGCCGACCCCCCCCCCTCGGCACTGGGAGCGACTGGGGAGTCACTGGGGGGCACTGGGGGGCACTGGGAAAGGTGTTTGTGGTCACTGGGGGGCACTGGTGTGAACTGGGAAAGGTGCTTGGGGTCACTGGGGGGCACTGGTGTGGCACTGGGGGGCACTGGTCTGTACTGGGGGGTCACTGGTCTGTACGGAGAAAGGTGTTTGGGGTCACTGGGGGTCACTGGTGTGAACTGGGGGGCACTGGTCCATACTGGGGGTCACTGCTCTGAACCGGGAGGTCACTGGTGTGAACTGGTCCATACTGGGAGGCACTGGTCTGAACTGGGAAAGGTGTTTGGGGTCACTGGTGTGAACTGGTCCATACTGGGCGGTCACTGGTGTGAACTGGGAAAGGTGTTTGGGGTCACTGGTGTGAACTGGTCCGTACTGGGAAAGGTGTTTGGGGTCACTGGGAGGTCACTGCTCTGAACCGGGCGGTCACTGGTGTGTACTGGTCCATACTGGGAGGTCACTGCTCCCTACTGGGAGGTCACTGCTCTGTACTGGGGGTCACTGGTGTGAACTGGGGGGGCACTAGGAGGTCACTGGTCCATACTGGGAGGCACTGGTCCATACTGGGAGGTCACTGCTCTGAACCGGGCGGTCACTGGTGTGAACTGGGGGGGCACTGGGAGCTCACTGCTCCATACTGGTGTGAACTGGTCCGTACTGGGAGATCACTGGTGTGAACTGGGGGGCACTGGGAGGTCACTGCTCCACACTGGTGTGAACTGGGAGATCACTAGGAGCTCACTGCTCCATACTGGTGTGAACTGGTCCATACTGGGAGGCACTGCTCCATACTGGGGGGGCACTGGTGTGAACTGGGGGGGCACTGGGAGCTCACTGCTCCATACTGGTGTAAACTGGTCCATACTGGGGGTCACTGGTCCGCACTGGTGTGAACTGGTCTGCACTGGGCGGTCACTGGTGTGAACTGGGAGGTCACTAGGAGGTCACTGGTCCATACTGGTGTGAACTGGTGCGCACTGGGCTCCCCACCTGCTCGTCCCCCCTCTCCTCGGCCTCGTCGTCGTCCAGCAGGTCTCCCTCCTCGGCCGAGTCCTCGTTGCCTCCCTCGGCCTTGGCCCCGCCCACCTCGTCCTTCTTGGAGCCGCCGCCGCCCTGCTCCTCCTCGGCCTTCTCGCTCTTGGCCTCTGCGGAATTTGGGGCCAAATTTGGCATTTTTGGGCAAAAAAAAAAACATTTTGGGGCGGGGAGAACGGGGGGTTTAGCGGTGAGATAAAGTGGGTGGGGCCAAGCAGTGGGCGGGGCCTGGCGGGTGACGGGCAGAACCCGTTGGGTATCCCCCGTGGAGATAAATAAATAAATCAAGAAAAAGCGAATTTTTGCCCCAAAAAGAGAGCGGAGCGGGCGGGATCCCCACCAAAACGGCCGTGGAGATCCCGCCCAGGGGAAGGCCGCGGCGCGATTCTCACTCTGCTCCCGCTCCAGCCGCTCCAGGCTCTCCAGCAGCGCGTCCACCTTGGCCTTGATCTGCCCCAGCTCCTTCTTGATGCTCTGCAGGTCGTCGCCCTTCACTGCGGGGGAGGGGAACAGTGGCGTCCGGGGAGGGAACGGGGGAGGGGAACAGTGGCGTCCGGGGAGGGAACAGCGGGGGAGGGAACGGCGGGGGAGGGAACGGAGGGGGAGGGCAAAAGGTGGCGTCCGGGGAGGGAACGGTGGGGGAGGGAACGGCGGGGGAGGGAATGGAGGGGGAGGGGAACAGTGGCGTCCGGGGAGGGAACGGCGGGGGAGGGGAAAAATGGCGTCCGGGGAGGGAACGGTGGGGGAGGGGAGAAATGGCGTCCGGGGAGGGAACGGTGGGGGAGGGGAACAGTGGCGTCCGGGGAGGGAACGGCACGGCAGCCATGGTGGGGGTGGGGCAGCCGTGTTGTCTTTTGGGGGTGGGGGCGGCCATGTTGGATGGGGGATGGGCATGGGGGCGGCCACTGTGGCACATGGGGGCAGCCGTATCGGGGGGTGGGGGTGGCCATATTGGATGGACTATGGCCACACCCACATTGCAATGTAGCACATGGAGGCAGCCATATTGGATGGAGTATGGCCACACCCACATTGCAATGTAGCACATGGAGGCAGCCATATTGGATGGAGTATGGCCGTGGCCACTCTGTCACATGGGGGCGGCCATGTTGGATGGAGTATGGCTGATGGGGGCCGCCATATTGGATTAAATATGGTTGAAGCCACTGTGGCCATGGAGGCAGCCATATTGGATGGAGTATGGCAGATGGGGGCGGCCATATTGGATGGAGTATGGCCATGGCCATTGTGGCCATGGAGGCTACAATTTCGGATGAAATATGGCCACAGCCACTGTGGCAAACGGGGGTAGCCATATTGGATGGAGTATGGCTGCATCCACGTGGCATTGTGGCCATACAGATCACCATATTGGATGGAGTATGGCTGATGCAGGTGACCATACTGAATGGAAATATGGCTGCACCCACACGGCATTGTGCCACATGGGGGCCGCCATATTGGATGGACTATGGCCACGCCCACACTGTATTGCGGCACATAGGGACGGCCATATTGGATGGACTATGGCCACACCCACACTGCAGTGCGTCACATGGGCGTGGCCATATTGGATGGACTATGGCCACGCCCACACTGCACTGTTGCCATGGAGACCGCCACATTGGATGGACTATGGCCACGCCCACAGTGCACTGTTGCCATGGACACCACCATATTGGATGGAACAGGCCACGCCCACACCGCCCCATGACCATTCAGGACGCCATACTGGAATGGGCGTGGCCACCACCCTACTGGGCGTGGCCACCCTCCCCCCCCCCATTTTCCCACCCAATCCCCGCGCTTTGCGTACGTTTTCCCGACTTGGAGGAGGAGCCGCGCTGGCCGGACTTGCTGTTGAAGCTCTTGCCGCGCCGCGAGGTGTTCCCCGAGACGCGCTGCCGCTTGGACGGCACCACGGCCCGCGCGATGGGCGGCGGGGGCGGCACGCGGGCGGGGTAGCTGTACATCCTGCAAGGGAACGCACTGGGATGCACTGGGAGCCACTGGGAGGGGCGTGGGGGGGGCTGGGGAGGGGTGTGGGGGCACTGGTTTGTACTGGGATGGGACTGGGGGTCACTGGGGAGGGACTGGGAGCCACTGGGAGGGGCGTTGAGAGGGCTGGGGAGGGGTGTGGGGCACTGGTTTGTACTGGGATGGACTGGGAGCCACTGGGAGGGGTGTGGTGGGGGCTGGGGAGGGGGGTGGGGGCACTGGTTTGTACTGGGGAGGGGTTTGGGGTCACTGGTTTATACTGGGCAGGGACTGGGGGTTACTGGTTTATACTGGGGAGGGACTAGGGGTTATTGGTTTATACTGGGATGGGATTTGGGGTCACTGGTTTTTACTGGGGAGGGACTGGGGGTCACTGGTCTATACTGGGGAGGGATTTAGGGTCACTGGTCTATACTGGGATGGGATTGGGGGTCACTGGTTCATACTGGGGAGAGACTGGAGGTTACTGGTTTATACTGGGGAGGGATTTGGGGTCATTGGGGAGGGGTTGGGGGTCACTGGTCTATACTGGGATGGGACTGGGAGTTACTGGTTTATACTGGGGAGGGGTTTGGGGTCACTGGTCTATACTGGGATGGGACTGGGGGTCACTGGTTTGTACTGGGGAGGTATTCGGGGTTACTGGTTTATACTGGGGAGGGGTTTGGGGTCACTGGGGAGGGGTTTGGGGTCACTGGTCTATACTGGGATGGGACTGGGGGTCACTGGTTTGTACTGGGGAGGTATTCGGGGTTACTGGTTTATACTGGGGAGGGACTGGGGGTCACTGGTCCATACTGGGGAGGGATTTGGGGTCACTGGTTTATACTAGGGAGGGGTTTGGGGTCATTGGGGAGGGGTTTGGGGTCACTGGTCCATACTGGGGAGGGACTGGGGGTCACTGGTTTATACTGGGAGGGGCTTGGGGTCATTGGGGAGGGGTTTGGGGTCACTGGTCTATACTGGGATGGGACTGGGGGTTACTGGTTTATACTGGGAGGGGTTTGGGGGCAGGGGGAGGGGTCTGGGGTCCCTACTCTGCTCTGTACTGGTCTGTACTGGTCTGTACTGGTCTATACTGGTACCGGTCATAGTAGTCGCGCTGGAAGTCGTAGTCGAGGTCGAACGATGACCTGGGGGGGGGAGGGGCGAGGTGAGAGCCCAAAACTCCCAAAAAACCCCAAATCCTCCCAAAAAACCTCCATTTCCCCGAGAAATCCCAATTTTCCCCCAAAAAACCTCAATCCCCCCCAAAAAACCCCAATTTCCCAAAAAATCCAATTTCCCAAAAAAACCTGGTTTTCCCCAAAAAACCTCAATTTTCCCCAAAAAATCCCCAATTTTCCCCCAAAAAAACCTCAATTTTCCCCAAAAAACCTCAATTTTCCCCAAAAAAATCCAATTTCCCCCAAAAAACTTCCATTTTTCTCAAAAAAATATGAATTCCCCCCAAAAAACAAAAAAAAAATCTGAATTTCCCCCAAAAAAACTCAATTTCCCCAAAAATAACCCAAAAAAACCCCAAAAAAATCAGAATTTTCCCCCAAAAAAAGCCAATCCCCCCAAAAAAAATCCGAATTCCCCCAAAAAAGCCGATCTTCCCCAAAAACATCAATTTCCCCAAAAAACCACCAAAAAACCCAAAAAATTCTGAATTTCCCCCCAAAAAAAAACCTAAGTTTCCCCCAAAAAAACCGAATTCTCCCAAAAAAACCTCAGTTTTCCCCCAAAAAATTCAATTTCCCCCCAAAAATACGAATTTCCCCAAAGAAACTCAAAAAAACAAAAAAAAAAAATCAGAATTTCCCCCAAAAAATCACAATTCTCCCCCCAAAAAATCCGAATTTCGCCCAAAAAAACCCTCAGGACCCCCAAAAAAACCTCAATCCCCCCAAAAAATCCGAATTTCCCCCCAAAAAATCACAATTCTCCCCAAAAAAATCCGAATTCCCGCCCAAAAAAAACCCCCAGACCCCCCAAAAAATCCGAATTTCCCCCCAAAAAATCTGAATTTCCCCAAAAAAATCCGAATTTCCCCCAAAAAAACCCCTCAGGACCCCCTCCCCACCCCCCAAATTCCCCTCAGGACCCCAAAATTCCTCCAGGACCCCCAAAATCCCTCCCAGGACCCCCTCCCCACCCCAAAATTGTTCCAGGACCCCCCAAAATTCCCCTCAAGACCCCGAAAATCCCTCCCAGGACCTCCAAACCCTCTCTCCCCACCCCCCAAAATTCCTCTCAGGATCTCCAAAATTTCTCAGGACCACCAAACCAAACCCCCCCCCCGGACCCCCCAGACCCCCAAAAATCCCTCCCCACCCCCCAAACCCTCTCCCCACCCCCAAAATCCCTCCCAGGACCCCCCAAAACACCCAAAATCCCTCCCAGGACCCCCCAAAACACCCAAAATCCCTCCCAGGACCCCCCAAAACACCCAAAATCCCTCCCAGGACCCCCTCCCCACCCCCAAAATTCCTCCAGGACCCCCAAAATTCCTCTCAAGACTCCCAAAATCCATCCCAGGACCCCCAAAATCCATCCCAGGACCCTCTCCCCATCCCCAAAATCCCTCCCAGGACCCCCTCCCCACCCCCAAAATTGTTCCAGGACCCCCAAAATTCCCCTCAAGACCCCCAAAATCCCTCCCGGGACCCCCCAAAACACACCAAAATTCCTCCCAAAACACCCAAAATCCCTCCCAGGACCACCAAAATTCCACCCTGGACCCCCCAAACCCTCTCCCCGCCCCCCAAAAATCCCTCCTAGGACCCCCAAAATCACTTCCCTACCCCCCAAAATCCCTCCCAGGACCCCCTCCCCACCCCCAAAATTGTTCCAGGACCCCCAAAATTCCCCTCAAGACCCCCAAAATCCCTCCCAGGACACCCTGGACCCCCAAAATCCCTCCCAGAACCCCCAAAACACCCAAAATTCCTCCCAAAACACCCAAAATCTCTCCCAGGACCACCCAAAATCCCTCCCAGGACCCCCCAAACCCCCTCCCCACCCCCACCCACCCCCCAAATTCCCCTCCCCCCCTCCCCCCGTGTCCCCCCGGGGTCCCCACCTGACGAGGGGGGACGGTGACGGGGGCGCGGCTACTGACCCGTACATCTCGGCCGCCGAGCGCTTGACGCCCGCCTTGCCGCGGTTCACCTTGGGCTCGGCCGCCAGGTTGATGTCTGCGGGCGGAAAGGGATTTTGGGGTGTTTTGGGGGGATTTTGGGGTGTTCTGGGGTGTGTGGGGGTTTATTTTGGGGCGTTTTAGGCTTAATTTCAGGTATTTTGGGGCGTTTTGGGGTTCATTTTGGGGCATTTTGGGACACTTTGGGAGATCTTGGGTCATTTTGGGGTGTCTGGGGGTTTATTTTGGGGCATCTTTGGGAAATTTTGGGGTATTTTGGGGCATATTGGGGTGTCTGGGGGTTTATTTTGGCTCATTTCGGGGCATTTTGGGGTCTCAGGGGGTTCATTTTGGGGCGTTTTGGGGAGTTTCTGGGCATTTTGGGAGATTTTGGGGAATTTTGGGGTGTCTGGAGGTTAATTTTGGGGCGTTTTGGGGAATTTTGGGGTGCCTGGGGGTTCATTTTGGGGTTCATTTTGGGGTGTCTGGGGGTATATTTTGGCTCATTTCGGGGCATTTTGGGGTCTCAGGGGGTTCGTTTTGGGAGATTTTGGGGTGTTCTGGGGTGTCTGGGGGGACATTTTGGGACATTTTGGGGCATTTTGGGGAAATCTTGGGGTGTTTTGGCACATTTTCGGGCATTTTGGGGCGATTTTGGGCAATTTTGGGGTGTCTGGGGGTTCATTTTGGGGCATTTTGGGACATTTTGGGGTGTTCTGGGGTGTCTGGGGAGTCATTTTGGGACATTTTGGGAGATTTTGGGACATTTTTGGGAGATTTTGGGGCATTTTGGGTCATTTTGGGGTGTCTGGGGGTTCATTTTGGGGTGTCTGGGGCTTCATTTTGGGGCATTTTTGGGAAACTTTGGGGTATTTTGGGCATTTTGGGGTGTCTGGGGGTTTATTTTGGCTCATTTCGGGGCATTTTAGGGTCTCAGGGGGTTCGTTTTGGGGCATTTTGGGTGAATTTTGGGAGATTTTGGGGTGTTCTGGGGTGTTTGGGGGTTCATTTTGGGAGATTTTGGGGTGTTTTGGGGTGCCTGGGGGTTCATTTTGGGTTTCATTTTGCCGCGGTTCACCTTGGGCTCGGCCGCCAGGTTGATGTCTGCGGGGGGAAAAGGCATTTTGGGGAGATTTTGGGAGATTTTGGGGCATTTTGGCACATTTTCGGGCATTTTGGGGTGATTTTGGGAGATTTTGGGGCGATTTTGGGAGATTTTGGGGACATTTTGGGGTGTTTTGGGAGATTTTGGGGTGTTCTGGGGGTGTCTGGGGGGGAATTTTGGGACATTTTGGGCTTAATTTCAGGTATTTTGGAGCATTTTGGCACATTTTGGGGCATTTTTGGGGCATTTTGGGAGATTTTGGGGTGTTCTGGGGTGTCTGGGGGTTCATTTTGGGGCATTTTGGGGAGATTTTGGGGTGTTTTTGGGAGATTTTGGGGAATTCTGGGGTGTCTGGAGGGTCATTTTGGGGCGTTTTGGGACACTTTGGGAGATTTTGGGTCATTTTGGGGTGTCTGGGGGTTTATTTTGGCTCATTTCGGGGCATTTTGGGGTCTCAGGGGGTTCGCTTTGGGGCATTTTGGGGGATTTTGGGAGATTTTGGGGCATTTTGGGAGATTTTGGGCAATTTTGGGGTGTCTGGGAGGTCATTTTGGGATGTTTTGGGGCATTTTGGGAGATTATGGGGTGTTCTGGGGTGCCTGGGGGGTCATTTTGGGGCATTTTGGGCTTAATTTCAGGTATTTTGGAGCGTTTGGGGTTCATTTTGGGGCGTTTTGGGAGATTTTGGGGCATTTTGGGAGATTTTGGGGAATTCTGGGGTGTCTGGGAGTTCATTTTGGGACATTTTGGGGCATTTTTGGGAAATTTTGGGGCATTCTGGGGTTCATTTTGGGGTGTCTGGGGGTTTATTTTGGCTCATTTCAGGGCATTTTGGGGTCTCAGGAGGTTCGTTTTGGGGCATTTTGGGAGATTTTGGGGTGTTCTGGGGTGTCTGGGGTTCATTTTGGGACATTTTGGGGGAAATCTTGGGGTGTTTTGGCACATTTTCGGGAATTTTGGGGCAATTTTGGGATATTTTGGGCAATTTTGGGGTGTCTGGGGGTTCATTTTGGGACATTTTGGGGCGTTTTGGGGCATTTTGGGGTGTTCTGGGGTGTCTGGGGGGTCATTTTGGGGCATTTTTGGGAGATTTTGGGGTGTTCTGGGGTGCCTGGGGGGTCATTTTGGGGCATTTTTGGGAGATTTTGGCGTGTTCTGGGGTGCTGGGGGGTCATTTTGGGGACATTTTGGGACATTTTGGGGTGTTCTGGGGTGTCTGGGGGTTCATTTTGGGGCATTTTGGGGAAATCTTGGGGCGTTTTGGCACATTTTCGGGCATTTTGGGGCGATTTTGGGAGATTTTGTGGTGTTCTGGGGTGCCTGGGGGGTCATTTTGGGCGTTTTTGGGACATTTTGGGGCGATTTTGGGAGATTTTGGGGCGATTTTCGGGTTCATTTTGGGGCATTTTGGGAGATTTCAGGACATTTTGGGGCGTTTTAGGGAGATTTTGGGGCATTTTGGGAGATTTTGGGGCATTCTGGGGTGCCTGGGGGGTCATTTTGGGGCATTTTGGGGTTCATCTTGGGGCGTTTTGTGACATTTCGCCAAAAATGAGCAGAAAATGACCCCAAAAAGCCAAAAATGACCATAAAGTGACCCCAAAACTGAGCTCCCAAATCTCTATAAATGACCAAAAACTGACCCAAAAAATGATCTCCAAATCACCAAAAATGGCAATAAACTGACCTGAAAAGTGACCCCCAAATCACCAAAAAATGACCAGAAAGTGACCCCAAAATTGACCCCAAAATCACCAGAAATGACCAAAAACTGACCCCAAATCAGATCCGAAAACTGACCCCCAAATCACCAAAAATGACGATAAACCGACCCAAAAAGTGACCTCTGAATCTCCATAAATGACCAAAAATGACCAAAAATGACCAAGAATGACCAAAAATGACCACAGGACTCATCTAGCACCTGCCCAGACTCCAAAACTCCTCCAAAATCTCACCCAAAACCACACTGAGATGACCCCAGGAACTCCCAGAGGAACTCACCGAGCACCTGGCCGGCGATCATGCGGCCGTCCTCGCCGACCCCATAACCATTCCAAAAATCCCAAAACCACACTGGGATGACCATGAACGACCCCAGGAACTCACCTAGCACCTGGCCGGCGATCATGCGGCCGTCCTCGCCGACCCCCATAACCATTCCAAAAATCCCAAAACCACACAAAAACCAGAAAACCACACCGCGA